>QRDG01000014.1:0-71283 GCA_012064385.1 Puccinellia tenuiflora
GTGATTCTGAAGCTGATCCCGGCACCCTGCCCGAGGGGAGATCGATCCCGGTGGGCTCTTCATCGCCATGCCTTCCTCCGGGATGATTTGTGAGTAGTCCCACCTTGGACCACGGGTCCATGGCAGTAGCTAGATGGTAGTCTCTCTCTCTCTCTCGTGCTTCATGTCTTATGATCTTGTGAGCTGCCTAACATGATCAAGATCGACTATTGTAATGCTATGTGATGTGTTTGCTGGGATCCGATGGATTATGAAGTTATGATCAGATTGTGCATGATTCTTATATGTTGATTTATGTTCTTGCATGCTCTCCGATGTGCGTAGTTACTTTGGCCAAGTGATTATGTGTATCTCCAAGAGGGAGTATTTATGCTAGATGGTGGGTTCATGCCCCCTTTTGTTCCTGGGCACGAGTGACAGAAATGTCTAAGGGAGAGGGTGTGCTGTTGCTACTAAGGGTAAAACAGCGGTGTTAATGTCTCTTTTGATATTAGTATTGCTTACTTCATGCGCTTTACTTAATGCAATTATCTGTTGCTTGCAACTTAATACCGTTGGGTGACAGGCAGGATAGCGATCCCACGGTGGACTTTTTAGACAAAGATGCAGTTGGACTCAACGATCTTTGTTCATTGTCGTGATGCCTACATAAATATTATCAGGTTCTCTTTGTCATAGCTAGATTAAGTTTGTGTTATAATCTTGTCAATTGCCCAGCTGTAATTTGTTTACCCATCATACGAGTCTTTTATTTACTTGAGAGACCCCACTAGTGAACCCATGGCCCCCGGTCCATCTTTTTACATTGATTGCAACCTTTATTCATCACTTTTCATCATCATTACTCCACTGGTACATTTTCATATTTTCGTCTATTTCACTATACAATTAACCGCTTTGTTTTCTGCGAGACCGGAAAGATTGACAACCTTTCCGCCGTTGGGGGCAAAGTATTTTGGTTGAGTGTGTGCAGGTCCACGTCTGTTGAAGATTAAGCGTCGGAGATCTTCAACATTTACATTGTTGTTGATTTCAAAGTCCTACTAGTTCGATAAACCTCGGTTCGTTAACAAGGGAAAACTGCTACTTGCTACATCCACGCCTTCGCTTGGGGCACCACCCAACGCATCATTCACCGATTAGCAAGCTCTTTTTCTGGCGCCGTTTCCGGGGAGCTATAGCAATACTTAGAAGTTCACTTGGAAGGTACAACCGACGCCACTCTTCCCGTCAAAACGCCATCAGTTCTTTACTAATATATTCTTACTAGATGATCCACAAGTTTAAGCAATAATCTACTTCATATCTCTGAACAATTGACAAGTATCAAAGATTCAAGACAATGATCTACAAGATTAAGCAGCACTTTTCACACTTCCTACATGATAATTTCCACTTTACCAAACACCAATCAACTTATTTGAAACAAAAGTAAATGGGTGAAGCAACAAGAGCAAAACTCCCTAACTACAAAATCTAACAACTCTGAACAATCAGGAGCTGAAGCAAAAATAACAAAGGCTAAACACTCAACACATATAAATGAAGCAGAGGAGTGTATAATGAAAAAGCCGAGCGTGTCTCTCTCCCAAACAAGCATGCATGGATCCAAATTATTGCAAAGACCAGAGAATTAAACACAAATAAACTGAAAGTAAAAAAACAAACTGGCGCTCCAAAAACAGCACATAATGAGTAAAGGAATAAAAATATAGTACCATGAGAGAAACCGATGATTGTTGATGAAGAAGGGGATGCCTTGTGCATCCAAAAGCTTAGACGCTTGTGACTTCCTTAATATTTCAGAGGAGGGTTGATGGCCTTGAACTTAGCTTAGGTTGAGACTCCAAGTGCAGAGTGTGTAGTATTAATCTCTCTTATACTCCACCAAGATGTGAACTAAATCTTAGCACCTCAGTAATTAAGATAAATCAGAGTATAGCTTTAAGTCTTATGACATGAAGTTAAAATAAGAACATGCTAGATCTAGTCATGGAGAAGTGGCAATGGTCACACCCACACCTCTGGTAGCATGGTATTTTTCTTTATCCCTAGTGAGGCAACAAAGTAAGGTAAACATACCCAAGTGGATCGCGGAACTTCTCTCACTTTCACCGCACTAGCCACCCCCTCATTACTCCAACTAATGCACACGTTCCCCCACGCACGCTCTCATAAACATGCTTGATCAAAACAAGTAGACAAGAACGGGGTACATAATATGCATCTACTTTCATAACTGAAACAAAATAATTGCAATCTCAAACATATATTAACTCATAAAGAGATCCACCACAAAGGTATTACATAGATGGCCGTAATCATGTTCGGCAGCTCATACGGTGCTAATTAGTGAAGCTCAAGAGAGAGGAGAGATACATAAGTTACTTCCACAAACCCATAGTCCAGGGGTGCACTACTCCCTCTTCATCATGGAGACGGTGGAGATGTCGTTGGGGGAGATAGAGACCACGCCGGCAGCGCTCTGCCGGAGATTTCCCCCTCCAATCTGCAGCTCTAGATCTCTGTTTCAGTGTTTCTGTGTTTTCAGCAGCCTCCCCTTCGAAAGGCGTCGGGGACTATTTTTACAATCGGTTTTAGGTCAAGACGAAGGTTTTGGAGAAAATATCAACGACAACAGAGCCTCGAGGCCCCAGATGGTGGGTCCCACGCGGCCAAGGAATCTAGCCACGTGGGCCACCCTCTTCTGGCCCTCGGGCCTCCGTTTGTTCGCTTCCTTCGCTCCTACGCTTTGTTCTTTCCAAAAACTGATGCTCGTAAATTTTCAGGTCATTTGGACGTCGTTTGGGTCCCTGAAACATCAAAATATAGAAAATAGGGTTTTCTGCCAGTGCAGGGTTAATTCCAAAAAAAATAGGAAAACTGTGAAATCTTCCCAAAATCATTATAAAACAATGATATAACCCTTATATGATGCAAATATGATTGAAATATGAGTATTATAATGCAAAGTTCATGTATGCATTTTACATGCATCAAGGGTCCATGGGGAGTCTCCCCAAGCTTAGTCTTTTATCCCTTCTTGATCTTCCTTCATCACCTCGCACTTGGATACTTGAAAACTCCCTTCATGCAAAACTTATAGCAACTTCATTAGAGGGGTTAGTCCACAAAAACAATATCTTCCATCATTTTCAAAGCACATATCATGAACTTATTTGTTTACAACATTAGCTAATGTCACAAAGGTCTAAGTAATGATCCCGCTTTGTAAAAGAACTCCACTCTGCCCGTGAAAGAAGCAATGCAAAACTAAGGACAGAATCTGTCAAAAAACAGAACAAACTATAAAGATGATTTTTTTTCGGTCCACTTCTGGACCTCAAATCAGAAAACTTAAAACTAGAGAAAGGTAGACAAAACCCTTATGCTTTCATTCAAAAAAAATTCAGCCATAGATGATGCTCTGTGATTTTTTGGATTTCGAACAGTGAAGAACAGAAATCTGTTTCTGGACAGCAAACTCACAAATTAGTCTTCCTCTCTTTAGAGGCTATTCTTGGCACCAAAAACTAAAACAAAAAGATACAAGAGAGTTTTTACAGAGATAACATCAACCAAAACTCACACAAAATAGTAGGTAAAAATAAAATGGGTTGCCTCCCATAAGCGATTTTCTTTAATGCCTTTTAGCTATGCTTGATAATTTTAATGATGCTCTCATTAGAATAAGAGTTGAAACACAAAGAGAGCATCAAGAAGCAAATATGAAACATGTTTAAGTATAACCCTATTCCTATGCATAGGAATCTTGTAAACAAATAAATCCATGAAGAACACAGTATCAAGCATAGGAATTTAGAACAAGAGCAGTTTCAAAATTTTCAACACAAAGAGAGGTGTTTTAGTGACATGAAAATTTCTACAACCATATTTCCCTCTCTCATCATAATTTTCAGTAGCATCATGAACAAACTCAACAATATAATTATCACACAAAGCATGTTTTTCATGATTTACAAACACACAATTTTTATCAAGCTTCAAACTAGTGGGATCAAAATTAATTAAAGTCATGATCTCTCCAAACCCACTTTTAATAATTTTATAACAAGATGAATGATCACTCTCAAGAGGTATGGGACTACATTTAACTAAAGTAAAAAACCTCTCCAATCCCATTTTCAACAGTAGCAGAATTAATATCATCAAGCAACATAGGACCATCATCTAGAGCTTTATCATAAAAAATTTCTAAGCAACACTCCTCATTATCATGCATATCAATAGTAGGAACAAATAGAGGATTATCATAAGATTTATCAAAATAGCATAGATTATCATAAATAACAGTAGCATAATCATTTTCACAAGTTTCATTCATAGGGACATCATACCCATAAGCATAGCAAGTATCAGTTTTATCAAAAAGGGATATTTCAAGAGAATCCATAGGGACATAGCATTCATCCTCCTTTGGTAAGCATGGAGGGAAATCAAATAATGTAAGAGTTGAGGAGTTACTATCATTAGAAGGTGAGCATGGGTAGCTACTCCATTCTTCCTCCTTTTGTTCCTCACTCTCTTCCTCTTTTTCATCCAATGAGCTTTTAGTTTCAGCAATTTCTTCATCCACGGTTTCCTGCAAGGCATTAGTCTCTTCTTTCGGGGGACATAAACCCTTAAGATATTCAGTAATATAAGCATTATCATTCTTTTAGTTATAATAACAATATTTAAGTATATCAAGATTTTCAGATTCGTAAGGGGCATCATTAATATTCTGAAGGAAAGAAGCAATTTCATAGGCACCCTTAAAAGCAGCAAATTCTTCAATTCGTTCCACATCATAAGAATTATAGTAACCTTTAACATAAGAAGCTAAGGTTTCATTAACATTACACGCACATTGGAAAGGAAAGTGTTTAAAATTCATATGACATTCAGATTCATCACAGCAAAAAGATATGTCAAATATAGAGCATAAATTTCTAGCATACATCTCCAGTTGATTTATTAATTTCCATAAGTATATCCCTTTTTGAGACAAGCGGTATCCCATATAATATTTTTGTTCATCCTTCGTGGACCCACCTTGCCAATAAGATCTAGTTTCAAAGAAAGTAGCCATGTAGAAAAAGTTTTTATAATTTTCGGTTTTCAAAATTTTATGGATTTTCGGGTATATAAGAAAAACAAAACTAAACTAAACAAAAACTAAACGAAAGTAAATTAAGCAAAACAAAACTAAGCAAAAGTAAACTAAGCAAAAGTAGACTAAGCAAAACAAATCAAAACCAAAAAAGAGAGTGAGAGGTAGAATGTACTCCCCAAGTGAACTTATGAGTAGAGCTATGCTCCCCGACAATGGCCCCAGAAAAAGAGCTTGATGACATGGATCACACGTTCGCTGGGAGACCCCAAGAGGAAGGTATGATGCAGCAAAGCAGCAGTTTCCCTTGATTACAAAATCAAGGTCATCGAACCAGTAGGACTTGGAGAAGGCTTAGCAAGGTGTCAACGATGCCAGAAAAGAGGTGTTGCCGGCGTGCTGACGTGGACTTGCACACAATCACAAACAAACTACTTTGCCCCAACGAAACAGAGAGGTTGTCAATCTCTCCGGCTTGCTGGACACAAAGAATTAAATGTGTGGATGTAAAATATGATGAGAGTGAAATATGACTAGCGAGCAAATGATGATGAAAAGCTATGAAAACGGTTCTAAGCAATGTAGAAAAAATAGGACCAGGATCCACAGTTCACTAGAGGTGTCTCTCCAAAAGATGTACATGATGGGTAAACAAATTACAGCATGGCAATTGACAGAATTATGGGCGCACAACAAGGCTATCATAAAACAATATAGTTCACTGTTTCATCTAATATGGGCATTACATCAAAATACATAGACCGTCTTCCAACTGCATCTATGACTAATAATCCACCTTGGGATCGCTATCCAGCATGTCACCCAAAAGTATTAAGTTGCAAGCAACATATCATTACACTAAGCAAAGTGCATCATGTAAGCAATGTAAATAACACAAGGAAATCACACCGTTGTTTTCTCCCTAGTGGCAACAACACATCTCTTGTCTTAATCGTTTCTGTCAGCCCGAGCTCAGACAAGAGAGGCATGAACCCACTATCTAGCATAAATACTCCCTCATACAACACTAATAATTACTTGGCCAAAGCATCCACTAGCATCGGAGAGCATGCAAGATCATAAATAAAACACAACACAAAGATGAATAAAAGCAATGACTTCCACAATTCATCGGATCTATGCAAACACAATCATGTAGCAGTTACAGATAATATGATCTTGATCATGATAGGCAGCTCACAAGATCTAAACAATGGAGTACAAGGAGGAGAGACAACCATCTAGCTACTGCTATGGATCCGTAGTCCTGTGGTGGACTATTCACGCATCACTCCGGAGGCAGGCATGGTGATGTAGATGCCTCCGGTGTCGATTCCCCTCTCTGGCAGGGTGCCGGGAAGAGCTACAGAACCCTCCCGAACTAGGGTTGGAGATGGAGGCGGCCTCGGACGTCTTCTGGTAAATATGATCTGGTGCTTAGGGTTTTTGCATCGAGGGGGAATTTATAGGCGAAGAGGCGACGCGAGGAGGTGGGCCACCTACCCAGGTGGGGTCCAGGCACGGCCTAGGGGGGCCGCAGCCAGGTGGCGTCTAGAACCCCTGGGGCTCCCCTCCGGGCGTTCTTCGGGTTCTGTCTTTGTTTCATATTGGAAATAATTCCTGTAAAATATCAGTGCAATCTGAGAAACTTCCCAGAACAACTTTTCTGAAACAAAAAGACTGCAGAAAACAGGAACTGGCACTGGGCATCTTGTTAATAGGTTAGTTCCATAAATCATGCCAAAATTATATAAAAACATTATAAAAACATGTGGCACTGATATATAATCAAGCATGGAACATAAAAAATTATAGATACGTCGGAGTCGTATTAGAGGCACATCATGCACATGTGCATTCTAATCAGCACTTCTCAGCATGAACACAGGAATTGACTAGCTGTGTCTAGCACCACCAAGCTGAGTCATGAGCAAACTCTTCGGGACAAATTTAGGGTGGACAATCCATACTTTAGCTAGAACAAATTTCAAATTTCCTCTTGGCTGATGCCAAACCGGCAACAGACCAAAGTCCTCAACAACTCCGTTCACATAAAAGCTGGTCTGATAATCCAGCGGAAACCCTAGGAACAAGATCCATGTTTCTCGACCAAAAGCAGCTAAGCGCATGTTCTTGGCATTGTCATGGCGCACAAATGTGACCATGGTAATCTCGTCTAGCTCATATGTCATGCCAATAACGGTGTCAGCAGCAAGGGAGCTCTGAAACTTAAAAACCCCAAGACTGAACGGATGATCATCCCAAACAGCAGGCGGAAAACCAGATTCAGTAAGAAAAATCCTCACATCCTCCCGCATCTCATCACGCAACTGAATCGGAATATAGAGATTTGTTTCAGTGATTACCACTCTATCGTTCTGCATCGGAGGAACAGGGGGGACGACAAGAATGGACCGCACCTTCCGATCAGCAGGACCATGCTCGATAGTCTACCGTCAAGCAGGAACGCATGCGGGTTGATCGGGAAGTTCGCCATTGCTTCCGCCTCCGCCTCCACCAGAATCGCCTCCGAGGGTTGTACTGTAGCTTGGGGAATGAGCAGGGAAGGAGATGAAATGGCAAGCTCACAATCTCGTGAAATCCGGGGTGAATCCCCTTTTTCCTTTCCTGGTAGTTTATTCTGTTTGACAACCTGATGCATGTAAAATGCATACATGAACTTTGCACTATAATACTTGTATTCCATTCATATTTGCATCATATAAGGGGTATATTACAGTTATTTAATGATTTTTGTTAATTAATAATGATTTCCCCTTTTTATGGAATTAATCCTGCGCAGGCAGAAAACCCCTATTTCTTTCCTTATTTATTTCAGGGCCTTAACGACGTCATAATGAGCTGCAAATTTACGGGGATCATTTTTTTGGGAAGGAGGAAGACCACGGAGCGAAGCAAGCAAGCAAAAGGAGGCCGGAGGGACAAAAGAGGGTGCCCCACACGGCCCTGTACCTGGCCGCGTGGGCCCACCTCTTTTGGGCCTCGTGGCTCCGTTTGCGTCGATCCTTCTTCCCGAAGCTTCCTCGTGACCTAAAAACTCCTATATAAAGAGCCCCCCCGAGGAGTTTCGCAGGGAGGCGGCGGAGAAACACAAAACCAGAAACAGATAGGCAGAAGGCTGCTGCCGGAGAAGATTGGAGGGGGAAACGCCGCCGGAATCCACCTCCGCAGGGCTCCACCCCCCTCCGGCGTGTTCATCATCAACATTTACAGCAAGATCATATCCATCTCCCCCAACGACATCTCCACCGTCTCCATGATGAGGAGGGAGTAGTCCCTCATCGGGGCTGAGGGCTCATGCCGGTAGCTATGTGGTTTATCTCTCTCTCCCATGGTGTGATCTTTATGTGATCATGAGCTTTGTAATCTAGTTGAATCCATAGATGTTACTCTTCTTTATCTTATGAATTATGCTACTCAAGTGGTTTTATTAATGTAATTTCCGGAGTCACCTTTGTCCCATGGTGTGAAGTTGACAGTGTGTGCACCGTGTGTGGCTCTTAGGCTAAAGATTACATGAATACTTATCATGAGTTATTATTTGTGTTGGATGTCTCTATGATATTGTGGTGTTTGTTAGTACTATCTTTGGATGCGGATAGTGACAAGCATGAAGTATCACTAGATGTGGAATGCAACTTTAAGGTGTGCTTTTTGTAGCCCTACACATTGGATTGGTGTTCGTTATCCAACCAGAGGATAGTTCGGGGTAGCATAGTGAAGAGGAAATATCTATATATTCAATTATATTATTATTGTTGAGAGTGTCCACTAGTGAAAGTATGATCCCTAGGCCTTATTTCCAAACACCGTTTAGACCTTTGTCTTGTCCTCTTGCATTGAAGAGGATTGGGACACTTTTACATTTTTGTTTTGTTACATTAAACCTCCATCCATTAAGTCAACCATCTTGTTCCTTAAACTTGTTTAGTGCATAATCAACTAAAACTTGTGACACTTTAGTTGTAGGGAATAGATAACTTTTCCTTCTTGCTCCTGCGGATCGATACCCTACTTCCACATTGAGAGGTGCTAGTGTGCTACAGTGATCCCCTGCTCTTGGGGGTTATCACAACCCAAACTTTGCGGGCCGGATTGGAAGGCGGCGAGATCTTCTTGGGCCTCCAGCTTTTGCGAGTTACACAATCAGCCCGCTTGTGGCCCATCTCCTTGCAAGCCCAGCAACGAACAAATTTCTGTTTTCCACCACATTGCGCACATTTTCTGGCAAGCCTTTAACAGGCCAAACAAACTCTAGGGCACTTGGGCCTAAGGTGGTCATGCAGCCCACAACGAGAACAACGACCCAATAATTCAAAGAGCAGGTCCTTAGGCAGGACGGCAGGTAAATTAAGAGCCTCTAAAATCTCGGATTCATCATAACCCTCAACCCTTAAATTATGGATATGCTCCAGAATTTCCTTAGAAAGATTATTTGAAATTTTTTGATAAAATTATGGCCAGTAAAATATTTCTCCATGGGAATTGCGGGATCCAAAGAAACCGGATCAGTGAAACTGCCGAAGATAACAGTCTTGTTCAACTGCTGATCAACTACAGCGGCCGGAGGGAACACCGACGGCGATGAAAATGACCCAAACTTGAGAGAATCAAAATCAGAACCACACGAAGCAGTATTGATCAGACCCAATCTCGACAATTCTGCCACATATGATGAAGGATCCCGTAAGGAGCTTGAACGTAAGTAATCCAGGTTTGGTCTCAAACGAGTCGGACTGCGCTGAGCAATATCAAGATCTTGAACCGAGGAGGACCAAGAACCAAAACCATTAACCACACCAGTGACTGAAGGTAATTCTCCCCAGAATAAAGAGAAATGGCAAACAAAGTCCGGCCAAACTCGATCCCTGAGACCATAGATGAAATGACCCACCTTGCTAGAGGCTAGAGAAAACCGAAAACGTCTGTCACTGAGTTTGAAAACCCTAAAACCCAGGTGATCACCACCAATACAACATTGAAGAGCCAAGCCCACTGATTCTTCCGAGAGAGGGAAGGAGGCCGAAGTGAAGGAGACGACCAGAAAGAACTCCTTTGCACCACGAGAGGGGGAGAAGTGAACTGTGGATCCAAACCTTTGACGCACCTGCTTTTCCAACGCCAGGCCTGTCGAGAAATCCCAATGCAGCAAAGCCTCCATGACAAACCTCATCGAATCATTAGTTCTCTTTGGTCTATAAACCTCATCGAACCTCCACGAGCTACTATGCACCTTCTATTTTTAGGACAACCTTGTCCAAACTAATTGCAATAAATCTCACTGACGAGGACAACAATGGTGCACTTATATCGTAGTAAAACATATCTTATCTTCTCCCTTTGATCCTTTATGTGCAAGGCAACCAAGCACCAACTCATGTGCGCCAATTGACTGCCTCAATGAAGCCAATAAAGATCAGCGACTCACGTAACAAACTTTTGGTGTGCCCTCCAAGACAAGGACAACAAAATCCATTGGCTCAGCTGGGAAAAACTGACACGATCAAAGAAGGAAGGGGGGATGGGATACAAAGACTTGTACGCTTTCAACCTGGCGATGTTGGCGAAACAGGGGTGGCGGTTACTTACCAACCCGAACTCACTCTGTGCCCGAGTTTTAAAGGCGAAGTATTACCCCCAATGCACTGTTTTGGAAGCTACATGCAGGGATGGCATCTTGTAACAGCCCCAGTTTGGTACTGAAAAATAGGAATAATTTTTCCACTTTTTGCATCTCATGTTTGCATCATGGCATATGTTTAAATTGCTAAAGTTGACGAGCAACATTTGGAAACAATTAAAAGGGGGAAGCCAAACCTTCCCAAACCTCCAAGCTATGAAATGCAATCAATGGTTCAAACCACAACATGGCAAGTGAATATGTTGTCCAATAAGTTCCCTAAGATCCCCACAATGCCTAAGAACCAAATGGCTTGGCCTACCAAGTTGTTTCTAAATGTCAAAACTTCTAATGTGGTTCACATCAACTCCTATTTTTGTAACCATGTTAACCTCTTCAAAAATTCAAAAGGAAAATATAGGGAGCTTCCTTATCTTATTGTGAGCATCCCTGAAATTTTCTGTAATTTTTGGACTCGTTAAAATGCCCAAATAAAATAACAAGATCTGGCTTTTGTTGGGTTTGCCGGTACTATCGGGCCGGTTGCCGGTAGTACTGATCCGTCGTCTTCCACTGTGGCGACAGTGGCCGCCACTGTCGCCATGACCGCACGCTCAGCCCCACACGCTGCTGTGGCCCCCTAGGGTTAAGGAGACCCCCATGACGCCCTCCTCTCCCTCTCTCTCCCCTCAGATATTTTCACCTACTCCCCACCTGCTCCCCCTCTCTCTCTCTCCGTGTGGCCTCCATGGTCGCCGCCGCACCGCCGCGTCGCCGCCGTATTGCCGCTGCTAGGGAGCCCGCCGAGCAGATCGACGCGCACCATTACCTCCGCCTCGTCGTCCTCGTCCTCCCAGGGCAAGGAATCGACGCGGGAGGCCCGGACTCGCCGCCGCCGTCCCGGTATTCTTCGTCTCCGGCCGCCGCCCGCCGAACGCCCTCGCCGCTGATTCGGGCCACCCCGCCACCACCACGACCACCCACGCGTCCAGGGTGAGCTCCCACCTCTCCTATACCTCTCCAAATTCTTTCCCTCGCCTTAGATCGATGGATCCGTGCGCGACACCGTCACGGTCACCGCGCGCGATCGCCGCTGTCGTGCTCAAACTCTTGACCGGAAGTACCACCGGTAGTACCGCCGCTAGTACCGGTTAGCAAAGTTCGGTTCTGCTTATTTCTAATTATAACCGGTAGTACTGCCGTTAGTACCGGTTCGGTTCTGTTAGTTTCTAATTATAACCGGAAGTAGTACCGGAAGTACCGCTAAACCGGTACTACTGGGCACTTCACCGGAAGTACTGGCTAGGAATTTTCGGTACTGGACGTCTGAGTTTGTAAGCGGAAGTAGACACGGAAGTACCGGCGTTACCGGAACTACCGGGCCTCTCACCGGAAGTACCGGCTAGTTTTACACTAGTTTGAGTTTTTCACAACTTTATAAAAGTTAATGCAAAACTTGCAAATGATATATCAATTTGATCAGCAATTCAAATGCTATCTAATCATGCTAATATCACATCATGATGACAAACTTTTCTTGATGTAAATCTTTAAATGGTTAAAAGAATTAATTTTCAAATAATCATTTAATTCAACCGTTATTCATCGATGCTCGGAAACTTGCAAACCAAGTACCAAAATGAACAGGAGAACAATACCTATCCAATCATGTCATGTTCATGCATATCTAAGATACTTTTTAGTAATGTAATAAATTGTAAACAATGTGGTCACTAAGTTAAATATGGGGTTGCTTCCAAATAATTGCACTAATTATTTGGCACTCCATTTAAATTGTTAGCTAAATTGTTTATCTATACCATTGCATAAATTTGACATGTCATCATGATTGTGCATTGCACCTTGTCTTCGTGTTATTTATTTGTTCTTCTGTGTTTGTTTGGGTATCGATAGATTCAGGAGTCGAGGGTTCCCTCGCCTATCCCGACGATCCATACTACACGCCACGTCAACAAGGCAAAAGATAACCTAACCTTGTTGGCATATAGCATCCTATTGTTTACAAATATTTTATCCACCATAGTATTGCATTCGATTCCAATGTCAACTTTTGATCAAGACATAGAGTATCCTATGATATGCATTGTCCCCCTAGACCATCACATGTTTCCCCTCCTATGAACCATAGGTTTGATGTGTTGGCCTGAGATAAAGATATAATTGTTGTATATATATGCTTAGCCATGCTTAGTTAAATGCTATATCGTCCGGTGATTCAATTCCATAATTATGATGCTGATAGAATGTTCGGACATGTTGGTTATTTGTGGTACATAATTAAATTGCTTAAAAGGCTTGGATGAGTTGCCATCGGGGATGGTGTTTTGCCTCATTCTTGCCCCTAGGTGCGAGTTCTTGTCTCTAGAACCAAGGTTTGAGCGTGCTGCCATTGGTGGGGGTATGGGCTCCCTACTAACTGAATAACTTGTGCGGGCGTATCCAAGGGTCCTCTAGTTTGCGCTTTCCATTTGCGTGTGAGTTGCAGGTGGACGAAGGCGCGATGAAGAGGGTGTGTGTGGTGTTAGGGTGTGGCGATGGGGGCAGAGGCTGAAATAGGCTGGATAAACTTGTCCTGTCACCACAGATGACTCTTGGATAGTCTCACGCGAGGTAAAGGTTTAACCGCGTCCACTTGCCAGCTTTCCCCGGAAGAGAGCTAACCAGGCGAGCCGGACGGTACCAATGGGTAAATTAGTACACCCCTGCAGGGTTTAATCTTTTCGAAAAGCCGTGTCCACGGTTATGGACGCCTTGGGAACGGATTACGAGATCATAGAAAATGTTAAACTTAATTAAAATTTGGCAACTAGAGGTTGCAACTCAACGTGTGATAAAAGGTTCATTTCCTCGAGGGTGATTCGAGGGAGTGCCTTGGTGGAGATGAGTGATGAGAAATGACTACTATGGGTTCGATGAGAACCAAAGATCAAGTTTACTATCTTATCCCTTTTATGAAAAACATTCTGAGTAGTCGATGCCATGAGTCATTTATGTCTTTCAAAAGGGAAAACTAGCTTTGTGCAAATTAACTATTATACAACTTTAGAGCCTTTGTCAATATTGGGCCTATATCGCCCTACTAAACTACGTCGTACTCAGTCTCTCCTTGTTGATTATTAATTGTTTCAGAGGAGGACGACACCGAGTAGACATGTGGGTTCTTCGTTGACATTGACGAGTAGTCTGCGGTTTCCAGGTGTCAGCTTGGGACGTCTCGGAATAAGCTGGCTGGGATTATGTTATTGTAGGCCTCTTAGGCCATATTTTGGATCTTGTTGTATTAGACAACTACCTCGCTTCCGCATGATGTACTGATGGGTCTGTGACCTTTGTGTGTAATTTGTATCTTTCTCGTTATATGAGTTGCTATATGATCTTTTTTGTGTCGTAGAGTCTGTGATGTGCCAGTTGTTCCACAAGTCTTGATCTCTCTATTATACATTGATAGCTATGCCAGTGTTTATGGCATGATCGATGTGTTGCGTGGGAGCGGTAATCCCATGCCCTTCGATTGTGTAGCATAGCCTGTGGGTTACATAGCCTCTCTGTATAATTCCGGGGTCGGGGCGCTACACATCTCTTATGCATGGCGCAACATTCTCAAGGGTGTCGATCTCTTGCGCAAGGGAATTATAAAAAGAGTGGGAGATGGGACTACGGTGAATGCGTGGAGTGATCCATGGCTCCCTAGGCTCTAGTCTAGATGGCCTGCTACCCCAAAGGTGCACAATATTATCACAAAAGCCAGTGAGCTAATTGATTCGTCAACCGGAACCTGGGATACAAAGTTGGTTAGGCAGACCTTCTGGACACAAGATGTTCATCTGATCTTGTCACTGCAAATTTTTGATGACATGGAGGATGAATGGGCTTGGCACTTTGAGGAGAAGGGTATATTCACAGTGAAGTCTGCCTACAGACTGCAGCGCCAATTAGAGGATGCAACGAAGCATGGGCAGGTGGGCTCCCACTCAACTGGACAAAACTTTGACTGGAATGTCATTTGGAAGTTTGAGTGCCCCACAAAGATAAAGCACTTCTTATGGAGAATTGCTCATAACTCAAGCACATGATGCGCTGCAAGCTGAAGCTCTGGCTTGCCTATCCGGGCTGCGTTGGGCAAGCAGCTGGGGTATGGCGAGGATTCAAGTTGAAACAGACTCCCAAAAGCTCCATCAAGGTGTCTCTAGTTAATCGCAAGACATGGCGCTCAATGGCCAGATTTTTAGAGAAATTAAGTTCTTTGCTAGCCTGAACTTCAGTTCTTTCTCTATCAATTATTGCCCACGGGCATGTAATAGTGTAGCGGACGCACTTGCAACTTTTGGTGCAAAGTCGGTGTCTGTATCTCCTGTTATTTGGCCCGAGGATGCACTGAACTTTGTAAATGATTTAGTGGCCAGTGATTTCGCTATGCGCACCAGTTAATCGAAACTCTGTTTCATTAAAAAAAAAACTTTTGGTGTGCCCTCCCATGGTACTATTTCTCCTATCCTATATATAAACAACTATGCCTCACCGTGGAACGAGCCACTCTCTTAGAACACTAGTTTCAATGGGATCATTGTCCATTTTTTCTACTTGAATTTCCTAACTAAAAGTTGATATAATCTAATATCTAGCTTGATTTATAATTTTTGAAACTAAAATTATATGATCTACAACATCTTGTCTAAATTTCTTATGAGTATAATTAAAAGTTCTTGTGTAAAGATATACTGAGATGAAGCTGATAGGAGAAGGGGTGAATAGGCAGCTAGAAAAAATGATGGATTTGGTTTGTAAAATGCAGAAATGAAGTAGTCGTTCAATATTCAAGCAATCTTCCTGTAGTAGAAGACAACACGGCACCAACCGCCACAGGTCAACCTCCAAGAGTAACAAACTCACATGTTCCAGTCGAACAAATTGTACCAGAGAGCTAAACCTTTTGCAACGAATGCAAGGAATGAACACCAAGAATGCTCAAGTTCTTCTCTCACAAAACTCACCAAAAGTAACAAATGCCAAGAAGAAATTGGGGAGAAAGAACAATGAAGGAGGTGGCTAAGAGTTTGACTCTACATATCCTAAAGCGACGAACTGAACATTGTAACCTTCTCTTCGATAAATTTGCAAACTATCCTTGTCTTCATTTTATCACGCTTTGATTTGGTACGTATTATGAACCCATGTCATATTCTGTTTCAGTTATAGGTTGTTTTTAAATATGTAAATAAATATGTCAAGATACTTTAGTGTTTAACTTCATTTATCACGCCGTCATTCTAAAATAGGATTTTTAAATATAATTCGTTTCCTTATGTGCTTGTTCAATTATTGTGTCCTAACTAGTCAAGAATCTTTACACCGTGCAATAACTATATCATACCAAAAAGAGATTGTCGGTCTCAAAATCGGCTTGAGAGTCGAGCTTGTTACCGGCCAAATATGAACCAACTCTATGTTCATCTTTAACTCGAGCTATATTAAGCTTGCTCGGTTTTTAATATGAGCTTAGCCAAGCTTAGTCTAGATCGCTAAAACTCGACTCGTTTATTCCTCCAACGGACGCTTCAAACTTTTCGGCAGAAGCTATAGACATAAGCCGTGGTCGAAAAGTTACCTCTCCAATATCAAAATTCACAAGTCTACATCGCCCCAATCTACAAAACCATCCCAAATTCAAAGCACACTCCGAAACAAAAGACGAAAACAAAATTCAAACCTCGAAACCTTTCGAATGTTCTGTAGCCCTAGGCCAGTAGGCACAGAGCCGCAGACCGACCAACCCCACTCTGCTGCCGCTTCGGTTTCTCCCCTCCCCCCTTCCCTCTTCCCGAGCGAGGACCGAAATCAGACGCACACCCCCCGTTCCCCTGTCCCCCCTCCAAACCCTCACCGCCGATGGCCGGCGGCTCCTCCACCCCCTCTCCGCCGCCCGCGCCCGTCCAGGTGCGCTGCGCGGGCTGCCACGGCGTCCTCGCCGTCGCTCCCGGCATCACCGAGTTCATCTGCCCCAAGTGCCAGATGGCGCAGCGGCTGCCCCCGCAGCTCATGCCCAAGCCGTCCTCCTCCACGCCCTCCCCGCCCAATTGCACCGCCCTCGCCCTCCCCGCTCCGCCGCAGCCCCGGAAGCGGGCGTCGCAGGCGCAGGGGGTGGACCCCACGAAGATCCAGCTCCCCTGCGTGTGCTGCCAGGCCGTCCTCAACGTGCCCCACGGCCTAGCCAACTTCCGCTGCCCGCACTGCGGCGTCGAACTCGCCGTCGACGTTTCCAAGCTCCAGAACTTCCTCACGGCCACCACCAACGGTGCGGCCCCGGCCTCGGGTGCCACGCCTATTGCTACCCCCGTGTTGCCGCCAGGCATGTCCCAACCGCCACAGCTGCCATCTGTCATGACAGTCCCCATGGTGCCGCCCACCACAGAGCCGCCCGAGGAGATTAACGAGGTATGTTGATGCCATGGCGTTATGTGTCAAGCAGTTTCAGACTGATGCACTATATATATATACTGTTTCATGTAGCATTCTCCACTGTTAGCAGTGCAGCTGCTAAAAGTTGATGCCGAACGATTGTGACATTTCTCATAACCATTCAGTTGCTCTGATGTGTTGTCTTGCTAGAGCATTCTCGATGTTCGCTTCATTGGTGTATAATCGGGCTCGCAGCCATGAGCTTACTGTTTTTTTTTCAAGCAGGTTGCAGTTGATGTCGAGCGTGAAGAAGATGAAGGTGGCACCGTCGGAGAAACTTTCACTGACTATGTAAGAATTCCATTTACTTTAACGGATGAGTCTGGACATCCTTTCTAGTACTTCTTACAGTTATTGCTATTTCTGTATCCAATTGCTTTACCATATTTGCACATATTTCCACTTCTCCAGAGGCCGCCCAAGCTATCTCTTGGTATGCCCCATCCAGATCCAGTAGTAGAAACCTCTTCATTGTCAGCTGTACAACCTCCTGAACCGACTTACGAGTTGAACATAATGGATGAGTTGGACAAGACCAAGACATTATCTTGCTTACAGATTGAGACAATAGTTTATGCTTGTCAGGTTAGTCGACATTCTATGATTTTCCTATTTATTTTTATCTCTGTTACCACACCTCTCGTAAATCTGTATGTTGCTGTATGACAGAGGCACCTTTATCATCTACCTACTGGTGATAGAGCAGGTTTTTTTGTTGGTGATGGTGCTGGTGTCGGTAAGGGCCGAACAATTGCTGGATTAATCTGGGAAAATTGGCAACAGGGAAGGCATAAGGCAGTGTAAGACTTTCGGCAAGAATTCTCAGCCAGTCGCTGCTGTGCTGAGCTTTAATGTTTTTCTAGTAGCCATTCTGTCTTCTTCATTGCTTACCATAGCTGAATTTATAGTTGCGATTTCCAGGTGGGTATCTGTTGGTTCTGACTTGAAGTATGATGCTCGAAGAGACTTAGATGATGTTGGTGCAAAATGCGTACAAGGTATGAAACCTTTTAACACTGAGCTGAGCGGCCTTTTTACCTCAAGTCAATGCCATCTGCGTTGCAAGCAGTATGTGACCCCTGCAGCCCGCATGAGATGAATTCCCACATATGAAACGTGGATGTAATAACACAATACATATCGAGAAATGCTAGCAGGGTGTGATTGAGTGTGAATGTTTTTCTGTATGTAGAATGTAATAACTGTTAAATCATGGACTGTTTCAATACAGTAATAAATGTATCGTAACGCACCGTTTATTTACTATACTGTGCTCCAAATTATTCATAGTTAAAGCAAGAATGCTATAATGAGTATGTGTACTCTGTTGCAAGTAGTTGGCAGGAACCGGGAACCGAATTCTTCCGAACCTTCTTCTTATCCGCTGTAGCATTGTAGCCCAGTCCACCCAGTCAATATCTTCTGCCTAGCCATGATTAGTCGCTGAAGCCGGCAATTCGCTCCCATGGTGGCTTGACGATTTAATAACTCTGCAAATTATTTGTGTGTTTTTCTCTCTAAAAAAATGCAATGAAGAGCTTAATTACAAGCCTAGGACTAGGCCATACCCAAAGTACATGAACATCATACTCATGGCTCCACTACCGACCTGAGCAAAATAAGTTGCAGTGCTTACTCAATCTTTGCCTCGGTCTAGACTCTGCTCAGCGTAGCTGCGTATCCGGATGCTGGCCACGGCATTTCAAGCCTTCCAGGTGCACCAAGTGGCAAGCCGGCTGAGAAACACCGTGCCATTTATCCGATGGATGGGTGGGATAGTTCTGTGTATGTTTTAAATGTGTGTATGGATGTACAACCCTAGACTCTGCTTGGTTTAGACTAGGGTTGCAGGCGGCGGTCCCGCATAGTCCCGCAAAACACGTTTTTAGTTTAAATCGATCGAATCTGTCCAGGCCTGTTACAATAACGCTTTGCCTATTTTTACGTTTTGCGGGACGGATCCGGGCGCCGCCCTGCAACCCTAGTTTAGACTCTGCTTAGCGTTGCTGCGTATCCGGATGCTTGCCACGGCATTTCAAGCCTTCTAGGTGCACCAAGTGGCAAGCCGGACGAGCAACACCGTGCTGTTTATCCGATGGATGGGTGGGGTTGTTCTGTTTATGTTTTAAATGTGTATGGATGTGGTATGTATGTACAACCCTATTAAGTATGTATGAAGTTCTCTAAATTTGAAATATAATTTTCTAATTCTAAAATACTGCGTCACAGTATGAATGGTATCTGTGCCACATTGAAGAACTATGAGGGAAGTTTATGCAAGAAACTGTAGCGTCTCACGACTATAGAAGTGCATGTGTTTGGTACATGATTGTTTTCTTACACTACAAGAAGCATAATATTTTGTTCACAAATGTAGTATTGGCAGGATCACAGAAGGATCATGATAATAAGGATCTTATGATTAGGATAGGGATATTGTATGATCCTAACAATGACATCTGTCAGAAATGTCCAGTAGGATTGTTGTAAGATCATATGCTATGTATCAGGATAATGAGAACCTCGGATGAAAGAGGATACATTCATGCAAAACCTTTAAATTGACTTACCAGAATACTGATGCTGTCCTATTAAGGTAATTAAATGATTTGGTACCAAGGGTCTCAACCGGCACTGTACGCACATGACCTATTTTAGGAAGTCCATGAGTAGTAGTAGCAATATTTATTAACAGCAATTGATCATACTACTGGTTCTCACCCTTTGCACTGTTGGGGAGGAGTTCTCCACAAAAGGGACGTTGTTTTCTTCCAACTGCTAGGCAGATTGTTTTGTGTACTCAGTTTACTTTCCATATTTATGATCGATATTTTCAACTGATGTTGGTATATTTTTTTATGCAGTGCATCCTTTAAATAAGCTACCATATTCTAAGCTAGACTCAAAGGCCGTTGGGATCAAGAATGGGGTAATTTTTGTAACTTACAGCAGCTTAATAGCATCATCTGAGAGAGGCCGTTCTCGTTTGCAGCAACTAGTCCAATGGTGTGGACATGAGTTTGATGGTCTCCTAGTGTTTGATGAGGTAATAGATGTGATTTAAATATTTGGATTTGTAGCAAGGACAAGCAGAGCTGAATTATATATATATATTTTTTTTGCTATTGTACAATATTTGTTTTGTAGCCATGTTTGTATATCTGAGTGTATTTTGTGCTCATGTCATATTTCCCTCGCAGTGCCACAAGGCCAAAAATCTGATTCCTGAAGCAGGGAGCCAGCCTACTCGCACCGGTAAATCAGTTCTTGAGATCCAGGTGTGTATGTAGCTGGAATCATAATCTAATGGGAAAATAATTCTTCATTGTTTTCTGCGTTTCCAGCCTTGTCATTATTAGAAATGCCCTGAGTACTAACAAAATAGTTTTGACGATGTAGAGTGAATTAACCTAATCTGAACAATAGGGTGTTCTTTGGTAATTTATAGAAAATTAAGGGCCAGTTACATTCAAGAAGAGACAAATTTTCCTTCTACTGCCATGATGTGGGTTTTGTCAGTATAAGAGGGCAATTTACCTTAATTTGTTGCTTCATGCCAATTTTTGGATTTGTGTAGTATGAACAAAATAATACGACACAGATGTCAAGTGTTGCACCCGCAATGCATAGCATGATAAACATTTTTATATTTTAAGTTTTTCAGAACTGACAACAACAGTTTTTGTTTAGTGTGTACCCGCAACACATATCAAGCTAAACATTTTTATAGTATAAGGTATTTCAGAACTAGACAACAACAGTTATTATGTGTTATCCGCGTCTTATTTTAATAACTTAAATGTTACGTAATAAACTAATAATAACGGCATTAATCGAATTTATGCGTTTTAATCTCTAGCTCAGTTGTACCATGACATTTGCTTCAATGATCCCATAAAATGTGGTAATATTTGATGTTGGCCTGCCATGTTTCGAATTATATATATTTGATATATGCATGTTATACAGTTATACTAATACTATGACATCACAGGAAAAGTTACCTGAGGCTCGTGTTGTTTACTGCTCAGCAACTGGTGCATCGGAACCACGGAATTTGGGCTATATGGTTCGGCTTGGACTCTGGGGAGACGGAACGTCATTTCAGGATTTTCCTCAATTTTTAGGTTAACTGATTTATCCTATTACTTGAATCTTTCATGTAACTAGTTGAAAGCATATGTTTTTCAGTTTTACATCAAAATAAGTTAATGTTCTCCTAACTAGCTTGGACACAGGGTAGCAAATGTGAGCTGTCCTTGAATATGTTGAGATTGCAACAATAGGGTCATCTGACTTTACTGTTCAAAGGATGACCTGGTTGGAATCAGACACATCTCATAAGGATAGCCAGAAGATCATGGAAACACTGCTAATATAGTTGTGGGGGGCTCCTTTTGGTTTATTGCTGCTCCGATTAATTCAAATTGCAACTTTAGTTAGTCTAAATTATCATTTCTGGAGTGCACCCCGTGCCAGATATTCTGTTTTTGTGAGTATTTGTGTTTTGCGTTGGGTTATGTTTTTGTGAGTATTTGTGTTTTGCGTTGGGTTATGTTTGGCAGTTACTTTGTGTTTTCTTTGGGCTGTGTGTGTCTTTTTAGTGAAGCATTGCATGCCATATATTACTTCTGTATGCTTCATTAGAAGCAACTGTTGTAGAATCTACCAAATGGTGTAGTTCTTCATACCTTATGTTAACTTTTGCAGGTGCTCTTGAGAAAGGTGGTGTAGGCGCTCTTGAACTTGTCGCTATGGACATGAAAGCTAGGTCAGTGTTCTTTCCAGATCTCATGTATCATGAAATAAAGAGCACAACTGAATGGGTACCAATTACCATGTGTAAATTGTGCTATTTGAATGGGGAATTGACTAGAATTCATCTGTCCTTTTCTGTTCGAAGTATTGGCTCCGAATGATATGTTGAGTGCTCCTTCCATTAAATGTCTTGCAGGGGTATGTATGTTTGTCGTACACTAAGTTATAAAGGGGCTGATTTTGATATTGTGGAGGCTCCTCTCGAGGAAAGAATGATGGTAAAAACCACAATTTTTTGGCATAATTTTTGTTTAGTAGCTTAATTTTGGTGGCATGGTCGCTTTGCACTTTCATGTCTTCTCCCAGTTGATGTTTCCTTATCCATCAAAGTTATACTCTTTGTAGTTTGTATTTCAACTAGTTTTATGTTTGTGTTTGAGAAAAATGTTTATTGTGGTATTCATGTGTTATGACAGCTAATTGATTTTGCCTAGGCTTTCTATCCCTGTCATCACGAAAATACTGTTAGCTCATATTAAATTTACACCATTTTGTATTGGAATGCAGAATATGTACGAAAAGGCAGCCGAATTTTGGGCTGACTTGCGCCTTGAGCTCCTATCAGCAGGTGAATTATCTGGAGAAGAGAAAGGCATTTCAAATCAAATTTGGCGGCTATATTGGGCCAGCCATCAGGTGTTGCTTATCGCATATTTTCTAGAAATGAACTTCATCAAATTTTATTGCTTTTGCAATTCTGCATCCTTTAGAGTTCCATGGGTGCATGGTTCTCTAATATCATATTGCCCTTCTTTTCGGCATAGCTTACAAGATAGGATAAGGAGTATGGTAGATAAGGAGGCCTTCTAAAAAATATTTATACATGCTAATTCATGTAAAATTGATGGCCTATGTTTTGCAGCGTTTCTTCAGGCATATGTGTATGTCTGCGAAGGTACCTGCTATTGTGAAGTTGGCTAAGGAGGCCTTAGCCGAGAATAAATGTGTGGTGATTGGTCTCCAGAGCACTGGAGAGGCTCGAACGGAGGAAGCTGTCACAAAATATGTGCGTTTATGTTTCCTGCTCTCTCTCTCTCTCTCTCTCTCTCTCTCTCTTCTCTCTCTCTCTCTCTCTCTCTCTCTCTCTCTCTCTGGTGTATTTTAGCTCCTTGCAAATTGTTTATTCCTAATTTGAATCAGGGTGTTGAAATGGACGACTTCGTTTCTGGTCCCCGGGAGCTTCTTCTTAAGCTGGTAGAAGAAAATTACCCTTTACCTCCAAAACCTGATTCTTTTCAGCAAGGTTTGTGGTATTTGTTTCATTGTTTCACCATGTTAATCTTAGCCATGTTTACCAACTACTACATCTTTAGTCTTTGTTGCATGCAATTTTTTGTGTGTGATGCATGAAACGTTGTTACCGATCATTAATATTCAGCCTAGTGGTATTTCCTTCCCTGTTCAATTATACATTTCAAATTCTATATCCAGTGACACTTGTATAGTCGCATAAACAAGCTAATGTGTTAAGAATGTGACCCTTTTCCATCTAGAGAACTGGCCCAGTATCCCGTTTAAGGGTTTTTCATATTTCATTTTGCATCCTTCCTGATTGTTTTCATATTGGTTGTCATCTTGTTTCAGGTCTTTTGGTTCTTCTAGGTGTGCTTCTTTGTTATTTAATTTAAGTAATTTTTTGTAGGTGAAGAAAAAGTCACGGAGATCCAGAATAAGCGGCATTCTGATATATCTTTTAAAGGGCGAGTTAGGAAAGTAGCAAAAATGGAAGATGTGAGCGATGATGATAGTGATGACTATTCTCCATGTAAGTTCTTTGGGAATCATTTGATTATTGTTTCAGCTCCAACAACGTAGCAAACCTTTATTGCTTAGTACAGTAGTGCACCAGGGCGTGCCACTTTTATGATTGCATAGCTGCATTGAAAGATTAATTTGAATGTCAGCACTAATATGATTTTGACCTGCCTTTCAATGTAATTTGTTCTGGTATTCATGTATCCTGGTATTGGATACATCTGTCTAAATTTTTTACTTGGAATATCGTGGCAACTTTTGGAAATTACAAAATCAAGTTTTGTTTATTGTGGAAGTACCTTCATCTATGACATGGAATACACCTGGTAATATACTCATTGGGAACAGCATGGTTACTGAAATCACCAAACATACTTGTATAATATATACTTTCAAAGATGATGACCAAACCACTTCTGTATAGCATATGAAAAAAAATCGCTTACACCTGTTAGAATTATGGGACTTGACATATTTGCTCTGGTATCCAAGTGTATTCAAGATCAAGTTATTTGAGTTGAGCAACAAAAGAAAGTAAATAACCAACTTAAGTATCTTATGCGGGGGAGGGATACTGGGTCAGACACTCTGGCCTCACTCGGAAGTAATGTATGAATGCTTACTCCATACTCTAGGTATGCATATCTATATGAAATATTGGGAGTCATGGGTATGATACATATACAATTACTCATGCAAGATGTAACTTGCAAAATTAACACTATTTTCAACCTGCAGCCTGTAAATACAAAATGCAACACCTTAGAATGCACTCACAATGAAAATATAACATCCTAAACATAAGTTGCACCCATTGAACATAAGTTGCACCCATTGACAAACGTAACCCCCAATATAGATTGGTGTGAAAAATGTCAAAATTCCCATAGAAAAATACCATGGCAAATTTTCTCACACACTATCACCAAGCAAATGGATGGATCCAAGCACAAGAATGCTACATTTTGAGAAGAAAAGTACCAAGTGGGTGCTAACGTTCCATGGTGAGTTCCATGGTTTGTGAAGAAAAGTATCAACTGTGGATTGTGGAGTCTCAAGGGGAAGATGGTGGAATGATGGCAACCTAATGTATGAGGATCTTTTGAATAAATATTTTAGTTTCTAAAAGAGTGTAGATATCATAGTCACTCCAAATAAAATAGGAATGCACGGATCAGGGCTGATACTTACAATTAATAACTATAAAAACTATCTCGTATTTATTCTTCCGCTCCACGATCCCATTTGTTAGATGAGTAATTTATGGTAGAAGAAGCTTGTGTTGAATGCCTAAAATACCCACATATCTACCAAATTATCCATGCTGCTCCATTTAGATAAGGATTCATTTTTAGGACACCCAAATTGTAAGTTCTATCTATAAATTTTAAAAGAATGGAAGTCTGCTTTGTAGCATCTTGATCATCTATCACTGATACACCGTTATTGTCAATGCATTATAACGGTGGTAGTTATGCTTTGCTGTTAGTGCTTCTTTTATTGGGGTGCAACTTCGTAATTTCTGAAGAGGCCACATCAAAGATATAGGTGCAGCTGTTGTTAACTATTCGAATATCACAAATCATGGCCTACATGCTCGTACAGCATAACAGCAACAGCCTTTTGTCTGTTCTTGTATTTCTGCAGTGTTTACAATAGCAAGCTGTGGCCTGTCGGGACTTATGGGTTAAATGCTTTTACCTTGTGCACTTGGTAGCGTATGACAGTGATGTACTTTGTGTAATATGCTCAGGCATGTTTGCAGAAATTAAATTTAGCAATTTCAGTTAGACATTTGAGAAAGAAAAGTAATGAATGGAAAAACTATGTGTCACGGTATGAATATAACAGTGGGAAATTGGACGAAAAGATGAATAATGTGGTTTAAAGTGTTAGCATAGAACTTGCCCTCTGCCTTTGTGCTGTTTCTCTTGATCACTGATCAGGTAGACCAATTAGTGCTTTACAGGTACACATATGGAACAATCTCATGCCCAAAAAAGGATGACTGGAAAGGGAGGCCCCTGATAGACAGGGAAAGTACTGCAAAATGTTCCTTGCCATATTTAGCAATAAGATGCGTAATAACTGTGCAAGAAGGCTCCCATCAAAAACTTAAATATGCAACAAATGACTACCCAAGAAAGCTAAAACATCTCTTACATGCCCACCACTGTTGTGGACATTAGCACGTTGCTTCCCAATGAGACTCAGGGAAGGAGTCGGCTAGGGAAGAGTTCATGAAGGGGACGACTTGAATTAGGAAAGATGAGTTAGAGATAGTATTAGGAAAGGTTAATTCGGAACAGTAAGGATTAGGAAAGTATAATGACTTGGGTGTAAAGTTAGGAGGTATTATATATGTGTCGGTCATGTAAGCTATCAAACCAAGCAAGAACAATCAATCTCTCCCTAGTTATTCTCTCTCTTCTCAACCTATGTCTACCCAATCCATCGCAGCCATGCCGTCTGGCTATCTTCTACACGGTAGTTATCTCATTGTGGATCTAAGTCTACAACAACTACATGCTATCCACTATGTTTGTGTGTGCTATAGTTGTGTAGGCCCAACTATACTTGCCGAGACAGCTGCTTTTAGCAGTCAAAACAAATGCTACACTATAGCATGATATTTTAAATCACCTCTATTGCTGCTTGGGTACTTGTGATCAACTATGCTGAGCTCATTAATTTATATTCTTTTGGTTATTGTGCTTTTCAGCTGAGTCGTCAGATCATGAATCAACATCGTCGGACGAGGAGTTCCATATGTGTCAAATCTGCAACTCAGAGGAGGTGGCTATTAGTGCTTATTATTTTGTACTTTTGTGTTAAACATACATACCTGTATTGTTGAATACCATTCACATTAACTCTATCACGTTTTTCGACCTCATTGCTCTGTTTAAGCTGTATGGAGTGTCATGCCTTTTGCTAACTTACCTCGTGACCCTGGCTGTGTTCGTATTCTTTTATTATGGTCAGTACCATTTACAATTTAATATTATGATAAATAAAACATCTATGGTTGTAACCTGTAAAGATGCCAAAAAGGAGATTACCATTGTAGAGTGTTTGCAGGAGAATATAATATCTGTCAAACTGCACATTCGTTTGAGTTTTTCCTTGTAAAGCTCTTTGTATAATTTTATTTTTATTTTCAGGAGAAAAGTGTATTGCTCAATTGCTCTGGTTGTTCTCTACGTGTCCACCCTAGCTGTTTGACACCACCTTGGACTGGTATGTTGACTGATGATTGGTCATGCTACTCATGTAAGAAGGTTGAAGGGGAGCATGATGCTAATGTAGCTGATTTTTCAAAGAGGTATCTGTGCATTTGACGAATCACGATTCTTAACAGCTTATGATCATCTGCACAGTGTATAAGTACTTTTTTGTGCCTTATTGGCAGGTACGACACTGCAGTAGAGACAAAACTGAAGATTTTGGATGTGATACGTTCTTTGGATCTTCCTAATAATCCTCTGGATGATATCATTGATCAGGTAATTTTAGCTAATTTCTGCTAGAAATGTTGATTATCGCAATCCTGATTGTTCTCTCGAGTTTCTGAGCTTGTATTGGATCTGTTGCGCATACTGAGTGACATGAAAAGGAATGCATGCATTCAAGTTTATAATCAACTAATGTTCACGACGATTGTTTTTTCGAGAAAAAGCAAATAACTTTTTTGTTTCATTTCATTGGAAAGAGAGTTCGGTATTGCAAGCCTCCTAGGAGGTAAAGGAAAATGAACACACACATCAATCAGTGGACATCCCAAGTCGTTTGGTATGACCATTCTTAGGCCGGGGGTGCCTGCTCTAGCCCAAAGCGCTGCTTTATCCTTGATTGTCGCGACGATGTTGGTGACGTATGGCTGGGCGCCATCGAACACACATTCATTGCGTTGCTCGCAAAGATCATCAACCCCCCCCCCCCACCCACCCACCCATTTAGTGGTGGCCCAAATGTAATAGTGATATGATTCGTCCCACATATATAATGCCCGTGGATCCAAACATAGTACTCTGGATTCACTCTTTGTAATGAGTTGCTACACATTTGTAAGCCCATCCCATGTGGGGACTAAGCTTTAGAGATTTTAGTACTCGGCGCATTGCGAATATTCTCATACACCTACCTAGATGTCCTCTCATAATATGACGACTCTTCATTTTGTCTCTTGCTTTCTGGATGTCTTGGTATATAGTTATTACAAGTGGTGGGTGGATGGTATCACGATATTGCATTTTAGAGCAGAAGAAAGGGATGTTTCGAGATGCAGAACCATCTGCGTATTGCTTGAGTAAGCATTGCTGGAAGAGCTTTGTTGGTGGCATATGTTTTTGGTTGAAGATGAATCTTATATCTAGAACCTGAATTTAATGTGAAAAGGATAACTTTTGTAGATTTTAATTAAGCTCAGACTTGGCTTTAGGCTGTAACATATTAAGAACTTCCCATTTTATTTTGTATTTTTTGTAGCTAGGGGGGCCTGACAAGGTCGCAGAAATAACTGGACGACGTGGTATGCTAATAAGAGCTTCAGATGGGAAAGGCGTTGTTTATCAGGCCCGGAACGCGTGAGACAGCTTACTTATGATATTGTCTTACATTTTCTTGTTCAGCTATCCCATACGCGTAATTTATTGCTTGCAGGAAAGAAGTCTCAATGGAGATGATCAATATGCATGAAAAGCAGCAGTTCATGGATGACAAAAAACAAATCGCAATTATATCTGAAGCGGGATCAGCTGGTGTTTCTCTACACGCTGACAGAAGGGCAAAAAACCAGGTTTTTTTAATCCCCATTTTTCCATGTGTCGCAACGACACCAATAATCAATTTGGAATCTTCCTAAAAAATGCTTGAACAAACCTTGCAGAGGAGAAGGGTACATGTAACACTTGAACTCCCTTGGAGTGCGGACCGTGCGATACAGCAGTTTGGGAGAACCCATCGTTCTAACCAAACTTCTGCACCACAATATAGGTCTGCTATTTATTCATATGTCCTATATCCAATTTGAGGCTTTCTTTTAGATATAGCTTTTGAATTTGCACTGTTTGTTTCTGAAGTTATAATCCGCTATATAATGCAAACTATGATTAGAATGAAGATTTTATGCTATTTTCTGCTTCTGCATGAAGAGTTAGATCCAGATTGAAGTTCCAAGTTTATTATGTGCAACTGCAGATGGCTGTCAACTGGAACCTGGAACAATTAGTGACATGCTAATGCATACGTGCAGGAATATGATTACCGTAGGACTGTATCTATTTTCTAAACCTGCATAGGAATGAATATGAGCTTGTTTTGTACGCAATATGTTCCAAGTTTATAAAGGGGTAAATCTGTTTACTTCTAAAATGCTTAGGCAGGCTACAGACTATGTCTTGTAATTGTTGAAGTTGGTAGGTTATGGTTACTGCATTACAGGTTATATCTCCTGCAAGCCATCTATTATGTCTTGTAATTGTTTTAAAGTGATTCCAGACCCGTTATAAAGAAATCTAGACATCTAGTTGACACCAATTTATCTAGACTTTAGTTGCAGAGTTAGTAATTTATGCTATGCACACAACATAATCATGCAACACTCATATGCTGAGATAAACAAGCAAGTGTTGGTTCACTGGGTGGGGGTGGGTGGGGGATGCGCTCTGCTAATGATATTGGTGTTCTGGCTCAGTTCATGTTATGTCAAGTTGTTATCTTCTACGTGTGATCTGGATGGTACATTAGGTAGATAGATGAGTTACATATCTTAATACCAAATTTCGAATGCCAATTGTAGGCTTGTTTTTACCAATCTTGGTGGTGAAAAGCGATTTGCATCAATTGTGGCAAAAAGGCTCGAGTCTCTTGGAGCTTTAACACAGGGTGACCGCAGGTTTTTGCCTGTCTTAGTCTCAACCAACTTTGTAATGAACATTAACTTTTCTGATCCTAGATTTTAACTTCTGCAGGGCCGGACCTTCTCTGAGTGCTTTCAACTATGATAGCAATTACGGAAAAAAGGCACTAACCATGGTGTATAGGGGAATAATGGAGCAGGTTTGTTTAATTACAGTTATTTTTCTATGATTTTCCCTTTTTTATGCCTTGTACACAGTTCTAAGAGTTGGTTTCAAGGTGACCAGGATTCTTTTCCAGTTGTTCCTCCAAGGTGTTCTAACAACCAGGCTAGCATCCAAGAATTCATTACTAAGGCAAAGGTTGCTCTAGTATCAGTTGGAATTATAAGGGATGCCATAGTATGTAAGTTTGTCTAAAATACTTGGCCCCTATTTAATTTTTATGCTTTCGCTGCTAAATGAATAACATTTGTATGTATTCATTTCTTAAGCTTAAAATGCTTACGTTTGTCACCTGATTTAGTCATATAATCGCCAGTCTGATATTTACTATTTTTCACCTATTGTTTTGGCCTTAAGTTGTTAATACAAGCTTGGTTTCTTGTCCATGTTTAGCGAGCTTGGAATATTTGGTAATCTTGCATTATTATTTGAGTCTGAAGTTAGTCTTCATTAATCTTGCATTACTATTTTATTTTGAAGTTAGGCAGTATTTTATGTTGAACTATTACAAGTTTACAACTCATTAAGTTTCAGGTTGATCATAAACTGAAGTTGCACTTGGCAGTTTTATTTACAATTTGTATGTCCTATCCTATGTCTACTTGTCTAGTCAAGCGAAAAAGTCTCACTAAATGATTTTTACAGGTAATGGAAAAGATGCAGGGAAACTCTCTGGTCGTATTGTTGATTCAGATATGCATGATGTTGCTCGTTTCCTTAACCGCCTTCTGGGATTGGCTCCGGACATCCAGAATAGGTGAGTTATCATGCATGGCATTTGTATTTCTGCATAATTGGTTGGCCATGCTAACTCATTCTGTGAGCAGGTTGTTTGATCTTTTTACAAGTGTACTTGATGTTGTCCTTCACAATGCACGAAGAGAAGGGCAGCTGGATTCTGGAATTGTTGATATCAAAGCCAAGAATGTTGAAATGAAAGAACCACCGAAAGTAATGCTTGTTTTTATCATTTTTTAGGGAGCTCCTACGTCCATCTATCATATAATTTTATAATGCAAGTTTTGGTGCAGACTGTTCATATTGATAGCTTGTCTGGTGCTTCAACAGTACTGTTTACTTTCACCATTGACAGGGGAGTTACTTGGGAGGTAAGAAGACACATTTAGAGCCAACATTTGGTTTTCATTAATAACCATGTGGATTTGATTGCTAGTTATATTCACGCGCGATAAACACTCATTGTACACTGCAACGTTTATCATTTTTGTGTGATTTCTTTCATGAACATGTTGACGCGTGAAGTCGGCAAAGGCAATGCTTGATGGAAGAGAGAATGATAGTGCTGTTTCTTCTAATGATGGGTTTTATGAGTCCAAAAGGGAATGGATGGGGCGAAGACACTTCACTCTAGCTCTTGAAGGGTATGTTGTGTTGAATGATCAAGATATCTATTGTTTGGCTATTTTGTTGAGCTATATGTTGGCATTATTGAAGAAGTAAATCTCCCTTCGATCAATGGGGAGAGGGAATGAGAAAAGGTGGAACCACTGCAAAGGGGTATAATCCCATTGCTCGTGAAAATGACTTGTAGACCCGATGGCCACACGTATTTTGCAACGATTGTACCGAGCAATATTTGTCGATGTAGGATATTCAATGGAAAAATTGAAATGAAATATGTTCCTTTTAGTACTTATTATGTTCATTATCCTCCAGGACAAATTGTAGCGTGCTAGTTTGTCTTATTCTATAAAAAAATCAAGCAAAAAGATAATTAGAAAACCGAGACCATATTATTTGCGTGGGAACAGCGACTAATTTTTTATTTTAAAATAGAAAATTGTCAATTGTGAGAGAACTACACTTTTAAGAACTTGTACCACAAAACCACACTTTCGTCTGTAAAACATCGTAAAATGTTGACTTTAGTCCTACATCGCTTGTGGGAGGAGGCAGGGTACGACTTGTAATGGTGAAGGTGGCCCCTCCTATCAGTATAGTTAAGGGGAGAGGGCCCAAGATCTCGTATAAGGCTGTGTTGCTATGTGGTTTGACCTGGACATGCCTGTGGCACGATGGGTGCTGGAAGGCTAGTTTAGCAGGGTCAATATTGCGTAACACAAAGAACCATGCTTGTATCAGTGTGACGATGTGTGCCCACTACGTAGAGGCTAGACAGACACCAACCACCCCTCCCGCGTGTAGTTTGTCTTGCTGGATTGAGATCCCATGCCGGGGAACAAATGATTATTAGTGATCCTATTGGACGAGCTGTCCCGGTGGCATCAGGAGGCTCTCGGGTGGCTCTTTCTCGTGATGCTTAAACAAGTGTGGCATTCAGCGTGCCTGTCTGCTCGTGGGCAAGCGCACTGGCAGCCCAGTCCCCGCCATCACAACAAAATCAGGAATAGATGTATCGCTACTGGGATGGGCCAAATTTGCCAGTTCTATTGCAAACCTTAAAAGTACTTTGCGATGCAAGTTCTTAATGGTGTGACTCTTTGATAGTTTCACAAGAAAGCGGAGTTTTCAAAACTTACTCTTTCAGAAAGATAATGCGAGTAGAGGTTCAATTTATTTATTGGCAATACTGTGAAAAAATTGACATGATGTTTTCACGTGCCAGCTCAACTGAAGGAATATACAAGATTATTCGACCTGCTATCGGTGAAGCATTAAGGTATTTTCTGTTTATCATCATAACTTTTCTGGCACAAATTTTCTATAAACTTTTTGAGATGCATACAGCTTCATGATCGCTATCTCTAGCTACTAGATCGCAACCTAGCAGGTATTGTGTCTCATGTATATGATGACAATGCATATTTGTTATTGAACCCCTATTTTACTTTTGCAGGGAGATGCCTTTAACTGAACTGAAAAGCAAGTACAGGAAAGTGTCATCAATAGACAAAGTTAGCAAAGGTTGGCAGGATGAATATGATGTTTCATCGAAACAGGTAATGCGGAAACAAAAACTACTTTATTGTTATCTATAAACAGTTAAACATGATGGATTTTCCCTAAAAAATCCCTGGGTGGATGAGGATTGAGTCATGCAGCCCTGCTCATCGCCACCTGGTACTCATCCATGACCCGGTGTAATTTTGTGTGCTCACATAATCATTTCACTCAAGTAGGGAAATTCTGACTTGCAGACATCAGAGAAGTACAAGTTGGCAAGGTTTATAAAATTAATGTTTGAAATAAGTGTTTATGGAAATATTTAGTGGATAGTTATTTGCATTGGCAAAGGAAGTTATGACCATCCTGATATGGGAACAGTCGCACAGGGCCATAGTGCTTGGGCATGTTTTTTTTATTTGATTATTTAAGTATGGAGCAAAACACTTTAAAAGATATTTAAGCTCCATGAGTGACTTAGCAAGGAGGTGTTGTTTATAGTAATCCATTGTGTTGCATTCATTTGCATAGTTCGGGTTTAAGTTTGTTTTCCATATTCCACCTATGAAGGATATGCTTGTGTACCTTTGCCCTCTTTTACACATGTTATTTACCCAGTGCCTTCTTACCTCATTTCAGTGTATGCATGGATCCAAATGCAAAGTTGGAAGCTACTGTACAGTAGGAAGAAGGCTGCAAGAGTTTAACATTTTGGGTGGTCTTATACTTCCAGTGTGGGGTACAATAGAAAAGGCCCTAGCTAAACAGGTTTACTTCTGTCACTTATTACAAGCCGTAGTGTTGCTTGTTATGCTTCAGAATTGAATGGTACAGTTCAGCTATATTCAGTGTATTTATATGATTGTTGGCCTTGGGATGTTGCCTAGCCTATTTAGCTGTCTTGTCTCCTATGATTTCCTGGTTGACCTAGAAAATATTTGTAAGACTCCCCCCCCCCCCCCCCCCCCCCCCCCCCCCCTCCCCCTACGGGTAAGGTAAATGAGCCAGTGAAGGCATACTAAGAAAAGAAAATGATGGCGTTGAAAGAAAAAGGTTAAGTTATAAATTTTGCATTATAAGCAGGCAACAGTAGAGATGACAAGAATAATAGCAGCAGGACTGCAGGAATGACTTCAGCCGCGGTGAAATCTACCAGGTTAAGGGGGGCAAGTTCGATGTTAACTAGAATATCCAATACCAATAATAAGACTCACTACTCAGGACCAAGAGCCTTGTTTAAAACTGTGATGACACATGTAGATATCTTTCTTAATTTGACAAGTTTATCTGGGTGATAAACAGCATCAGGGAGCCATATATAGATAGGATTGGATATCTTTAGCTGATAAGAGAGAGGTGTCTTTTCTGTTTATGGATGGTCATCGATTGTCGGCCCTCGAGAATTCAGTAGATTTTTTTAAGGGTAATAGTATAAACCCAGTGTGTTACAACAAAAATGAATTCACAGATTGATTTTCCTTCTGTCTGTAATTTTATGCTTGAACTGGATAGCTGTGCCATTGAAGTGATTGCTTAATGAACCTATGTTTTGTCGCTGAAATTGAACAGGTTCATCAAAATCACAAAAGAGTGCGCGTTGTCCGTTTAGAGACGACGAATAACAATCAGCGAATTGTCGGACTATTCATTCCGAATGCAGCAGTGGAGTCAGTACTAACAGGTTTGTTTTTCATTTCCCAGAATTCTGGTTGTGTAGTACAATGGGGACAATCACTTACCATAACCGTAACATTTGAAAGCAAAGTTACTAGACTGCAGAAATTGTTCCTAAGTCCACATTTTGGAATTTTGATATTCCTGTCCAGTATAGAAATCTACCGGAACCCGCTAGAAAGACGGGTAACTGCCTGCCACTAGAAATTTTGCTGGGCAGTGTGCTGAATTTCAGCAATAGAAGTAAAAGGACATGACATGGTGGGTGATCACACATGTAACAAGTTGATTGTGCTGGCAAGTTTTTCTTAATAGACCAGGAATTTGATTGTTTTCCCATATTACGACATCTCCACCCTGTGTTTTTGTTAGATGTTGGAAGATCTATATTTACTATTTGTGCATTCCGTTCGTCCCTTTGGTACCTATCTGTTAAATTCAATCCAGTGACCTGCAAATATTATACTCTCTTGCAGGCTTACAATGGGTCCAAGATATTAAAGATTGACATGGAAATACTTGATTTTTGACATTCATATTGGTGGTGTTGATCTCTTGCCTTACCTGATGTTAGACGCAGAAGCTTTCAGAGGCTTGGCACAATGAATTTTGTTTCTAGGTAGCTGGCAAGCTAATTTGTCTAATTTATCTGAGTTCTTAGCTTAGAAATTAGGCTGAGTAAATACTTGCAACTTCTTTTGTATGTAAAATATGCAGTGTACATCAGTGTCATTCTGTTTCACCGCCTGGTTTATATGCTGTATATTGCTATGTAAATCAACCAAAAGCTCAACTATCTCGAGAGGAAAAAGAAAAGGCATCTTGCCAAGATGGTGACATAGTGTTTGTCCCCTAGAGGCACGGTTTGCTTATGCCCAACCTGATAGCTCGTGACTTCCATATTATTTCTCGAATAGCTCATAACAAGTCATGATCTTCCATATTTTTTGTTGAGGTTATATGTAACGTGTGCACAACATTGTTTACCAAGGTGGGATGGTGGACGAAGCTCCCTGGAGGCCTGGAAGTCTTCTAGCGAGTGAGATGAATGGATAAACGAAACTAGACGAAAAGTATAAGCCAACAGGTTGATCTGTAATTTAGGCAGTTTCTTTTTTGCATGGTGGTGGATCACGAAAATTTTGTGCGCTCGATCTGCTTATGCCTATTTTACTGTTATTATTTTGCTGCATTTGTCGTTAGGTCACTGAAGTGTAAATATTCTCCTTTCTAGTTCATGTGTCGTGTTTTGTACTCTGCATAATACTAACGTCTAGTTTAACTTCCATGCATGAAAGCCATTAAAATGTTCATGTCGTAAGCATGAGTTTCCCAACCAGCGTAATAAGTGAACGGAGCAGACCTGACATTTGAAGACAAACGACTATGTTTGAAACACGCACTGCCTCCATTTCAAAATATTGGTTCTATTTTGTCGCTCTAAATTTGTGCCTGTAGCCCTGGACCAATAACTACCAATAACATGGGGCTAATGTTTTTTGAATTTGTACTCAAAAGCACTTTTCAATGATTCTGCACAACTAGGAAGTCTCGGAGGCTATGTACCCAGCAAAAGCATGGAGGTAGATCCCTAAGATTCGTTTGAATAAAAGGTTTAACTCTGGAACCATGAACTGATTTACGACCGTTTCCATTTTTTATTTAGTTTCAACGAAAGCTTTAGCTTGAGGCCCCTTTTGCCTAGGTTTTGATGTTATTTTCCGTCTTAAAAGTTACCAACCGGCTATTTTATGTAATTACCATTGACACTATAGTGCGGATGAATAGGCTGCTACCATTTATCGTTCCGTTGATTGCGGGGAATGTGTTGAATTAAAAGTCTCCGAAAATACGACAATGCATACAATTCTATATGGCAATGCTTGACCATCAAGGTAGCACAACGCACGCACTAAACTTGTTCCGCACACATACTCCGACACATGATTTTATGAAGTCAAATTCGGGCACTAATCTTCATTAACGGATACAATCAATTAATAGCTCATGGAGGTACCTCACCAACGATGCTGTGGCACAACTCGAAAGAAAAAGAAAAAGCACTCCCACGCAAAGCTCCGAAGTCCAAAGCCAAGCAATGGATCAGTTTAGTGTGGGTAACTTCATCGGTTTAGGTTGGATAACTCTTTCAGTATAGGATGGTAAGTCAATCGGTCTAGGGTGGGTAACCCCATTACTAATCAGTGGCGGCGCTACGTGTATTCATGTGTATTCGTACGAATACCCATGATTTCGGCCCAAAAAAATTAGTACATATCAGGCCAGCCCACATACGCACACAGAACACACATCCCTTCAGTCTTCGCTCGCTCGCATCGACCACGCACAGCACGCACATAGACAGCGGCGGCGCAGAAGCGCAGAGCTAGACCTAGGCGACTAGGCGGCGCCGTGGCGGCCGGCGAGCAGGAAGCCAGGGAGCAGCTCAGCAGCGCCGGCGCGGCCCCGCCCCTTCTTGGCCTCTTCACTTCACCCCCGCACCCCGCGGCGGCGCGGCCCTGCCTAGTGCATCTCCTCTTTACTCTTCATCCGGCGGAGCAGCGCAGCAAGGTACGGTGCGGCCTCGCCCCCTATTTGTTAGATTTCTATTTTTTTTTATTTGCTCCACCATGGCACAGGCATGGATCCGAGCCGCAGCCCCCCAGCGCCACGACGAGGAGCTCCATTGCCGCTACGCCACGGCAGGGATCTCGTGCGGCTGCCTCCAATCGCGTCGTCTCGGGCTCACGGGCTGGTCCTTGCCGGACGGCATCAAGCGCCATGGAGGAACCACGACATCCAGTTTGGTTTGATTTGCTCCACCCTTCTGTACTAGTAGTAGATCTAATTTTGTAGATGAAATGTTTTAATTTGCTAAATTTCCTCTTGTTTTCTTATAATGTAGATGAAGAAAAAAATTCCCCTAGATTTCCTGTATTGTTTGGTCCATATATTGAATTTAGGGGAAAAAAAATTGGCTGAATACCCAGCCACCAATTCCTGGCGCCGCCACTGTCACTAATGTGTGGGTAACTCCATTACTATCGGTTGGGTAACCCTATCAGTCTAGGGTGGGTAACTCCATCACTATTGGGTGGATAACTTCTTCAGTCTAGGTCGATAACTCCATCACTACTGAGTGATAACTCCTTCAATACCGGGTGGTAACTACATCAGTCTACGATGAAAACTCCATTAATCTACAGTGGGTAACATCTTTAGTACTGGGTGGTAACTCTATAACTATAGGGTGGGTAACTTACATGTTATGGGGTTGGTAACTTACTTGTTATGGGGTTGGTAATTTCGGGTTCGGAAGAAAATTTATCAGAACATAGCAATCTAGTTTCGAAGATCTCGACGCGACGAGCCCAACGGTGAAAACAGATCGTAAATCGGATAAACGGTTTGAGCTATGAAAGTTTTTTAAAATTTTGAATTCTACATTTAATGCAGATGATGTCATCAGTTTTGTCTTTTTCTGTATGCATGCTAAATAGCCTTTGCACATACTTTTTTTTCGGTTTGGTAAATTATGTGTTAAAGCCGGGTAAATTACATGATATGGGGTTGATAACTTTTGGTCCCGAAATTTTTTTGTCGAAACATATTGACATGGGATCTAGTTCTAAGATCTCGACATGAGGAGTCTAACGGTGAAAACGGATCATAAATCGAATAAACGGTTTGAGATATAAAACTTTTTAAATTTTCGAATTTAGCATTTAATACGAAATGACATCATCAATTTTGTCTTTCCAAACACTCAAACGTGAGTAATCATCATTGAATTGGTCTGCATAGATCTCAACCATATATTCGGTCATGTACGATCCACATTACGTCTAAAGATTTGCCAACTGTAGGGCGCCATATAATTAGATTTTCCCATTAATTATCCTCGTCGAGAAACTTAGACTACTTAAATAGAAAAGATTTAAAAATCATAGCATTGGACACGTGATTTTACCAAGTCAAATTCGGGCACAAAATCTTCGTCGCCGGACACGGTCAAACAATAGCTCGTGGAGGAGGTACACCTCGTCACCAACGACGCCGTGGCACAACTCAATCAAAAAAAGAAAAAGAAAAACGATGCCGCGGCAGCGCTCCCACGCAAAGCTCCAAAGTCCAAGCCGAGCAATGGAGCTGATCCATCCAGATACGGGATCGCCATGCGCTCATGTGCCGCTGTAGTGGGCGTTGACTGCGGCGGCCATCTCCATCTCCAGGCTCCCCGCGTCGAACCGCATTTTCGCATCTCCTTCCCTTCCCCCCTTACCGCTACTACCACGAACCTACGACGCGGACCCGGCCAGCCAGCCAGACTCGCCGTCCCAGAACATCGGAAGCGACCAATCGCCGAACAAGAAACCATTTTTCGCGACCAGGATTCGGACTTCTCGTCCATTTCCGTCCCCCGGTCGATCCCCGGCCCGCGCCTCCAACCGAGGGCTCGCCTCCGCCGGATCACGCGACGGTGCAGATCCGAGAGACGCACTTCCTTCCTCCCTCCGGTGCGCTCCCTCTTCCTCCTCTTGCCAAGCTCTCCTTCTCGTTGTCCGTCTGTTCGTGTCTGCGCCTCGGAGGGTGACCCGTACGTCTGACCCGTACGTGCGTGCGTGCCTCCGTTTCTGGTTTGGATCTCTCAGGGCAGGACAAAGCTTGTGTCTGACGACGTGGTCAGGCAGGCGGGCCGCGGGCGGAGACACGAGAGGGTCGAGCTTGATGCTCTCAGCCTGCTGCTGAGGATCGCTGCGAGCTAAGCCAAGCCAGCGTCTGGTCCGGGCGGCCGGGTCTCGATCGAAATGGTGAGGATTCATTGCACATCACCTTCATTTCTTCGGATTCAGCGGGTTCCAGTCCGGTGTCAGCTGTGAGTACGTTGACCGTTTGCTCTAGGAATGCGTGGAAAGTACGTAGTAAAAGGAGTGGGATTGTGATGCGCCTGAGTGCTTCCCGGTGTTGGGAGTGGATATTGATGTTCCGTTGGCAGATGGTGGAGGATTAGTGGATATTCTCCTTGTGTCAGTGCTCAAGTTGCTTCGACAGTTATAGATCTTCCATTTCCATTTCAGCCTTGGGCTATTTCAAGTTAGATACAGGTGTATTTACTCCTATGCCTGGCTGCCAGATGAATAACAACTATCATCTCTATTTTCCAGATGGAGGAGGAGGACAACAAATCAGCCACATATACTGTGGATGATGCGCTCGTGTCTTCAGGTTTCGGGAGGTACCAAATGTTGATCCTTACCTATGCTGGGATCGGCTTGATCGCAGAAGCAATGGAGATGATGCTGCTATCTTTTGTTGGTCCTTCGGTACAGCTAGAATGGAATCTCACTGCTCACCAGGAAAGCATGATCACAAGTGTTGTTTTCGTTGGAGAACTCATCGGAGCTTACTCTTGGGGTGTGATCTCAGACCACTATGGAAGGAGGCAGGTCTATTCATTACTTCTTTCATGTCATTTTTGGTGCACAACATGCACATGAACATTTCCTTTCTTGTTCATAAAATTAATGGGGTCAAAGATAGATCTAAAGTATGAAGTGGCCTTGTATTTAAAGACGGAGGGAGTAGCATATTAGAATCCAACCTTTTCTTTTCCATACGACTTCACGAAGGAATCTGGGTTCCATTCAACAAGAACAGAACAGGGTAGCCAAGTTCAAAAGCAAACTTCGAAAAAGAAGAAAAAGACTAAGGAGGAGAAAGATAGGGTAGGACTCCAACAGAGGGAGGACCAGCAACCCTCAAAGTATCAGACTTAGAATCCAACCTGTTTTCCATTGGCAGCTGCTACTACTTATTCCTAGTTGTAGCTGGTTACTAACAGTAACTAGTTCGGAATCGGCAAAGCAGCATCATTAATAGCCAAGTTTGGCATTTCCATGTTATTTTCAAAAACCTACCTCAAGTATACTGTTTCCTTTCGAGATCCCTGAATCGTTACAGATGTGGGAAGTAGGGTATATTTCTATTTAAGTTTAATGCAAAACCTACCTGATTTTTATTGTTCCTGTTTACAGCATACAAGCTCTAATGTTGTGCTACATTTGGATTTTATAGGAAGGGGTTTCTCTTTACTGCCATTGTGACGAGCGGAGCTGGATTCCTGAGTGCCTTTGCGCCGAATTATGTGTCGTTGATGGCTCTAAGATTTTTAGTTGGTATTGGCTTGGGAGGAGGACCTGTTCTCGGGTCTTGGTTCTTGGAATTTGTTCCTGCTCCAACTAGAGGAACTTGGATGGTGGTATTTTCAGCATTTTGGACTGTCGGGACTATCCTCGAGGCCTCTCTTGCATGGGTATTTTTTTATCCCTCGATATTCTGAAACTGCCTATATCAGCAGTAAACATCAATTTGGAAAGGAACTTCTATCATAAGAGAATAAGAGCGAAAATTGCCTAGAGACTTTGATACTTTCTTATCCTTGTCAACCCCTTGCAACATTATTTGAAACTATGTTCACAGATACTTATCTGCATCATCTATATTTTTTACTTGATGAATATTGCTAAAATTTAACAATGTATCCTGTTTTATGTATTTTCAGCTCTTAGTTTAGAGAGGCATATATTCTCTTATAGAAATATGTCATGTGCTTGACTTGAATTATTTCACCATGTTGGTCTTCCTTCTAAAAAAAATCACCTTGGTAATGGCAGGCAGTTATGCCCAGATTTGGCTGGAGGTGGTTGCTAGCATTATCATCTGCCCCATCTTTCCTCCTGCTTTTGTTTTATGCTATCACACCAGAGTCACCAAGGTTCCTATGCATGAAAGGCAGAATAACAGAGGCTACGGATGTATTGGAGAAAATGGCTAGATTAAACAACGTACCAATGCCATCTGGTAGGCTTGTTTCTGACAAAAACATTGAGCTAGATGAAGATTCTGACAAAAACATTGAGCTAGATGTAGTTTCTGACAAAAAGATCGAGCCAGATGTAGTTTCCGAGTCTGCAACACTCCTGACTTCTGCTGCTGCTAGTGATGGTGGTTGTAAAGAAGAAAATGACAGCATTAAGGAAGACGAAGGTTCCAATTTTGGAGGTATGAAGTCCGTTTCTAAGCTGTTGTCGCCAAAATTGCTCAAAGCAACTATACTTCTGTGGATGGCTTTCTTTGGGAATGCGTTTTCCTACTATGGGATTGTCCTGTTGACATCAGAGTTAAGTAACGGAAATAGGATATGTGCAAAAGAGGAGGTTGAATCCGTACACTCGAACAATTCAAGCCTATACAAAAACGTCTTTATCTCTAGCTTTGCAGGTTTGTTCTCACTGTTCATAATATCCGTGTGTGTGTGTGTGTTAATCATTCTCCGGCGCATACAATCTTATGTATGCTTCCATGTTTTCTTGAAACAGAGATTCCAGGGTCAATTGTGTCGGCCTTGATCGTGGATAGAGTTGGCCGAAGGCTCTCAATGGCGTCGATGCTCTTCACTGGCTGTGTCTTTTTATTCCCGCTAGTGTTTTCCCAGGGAGACATGCTAACAAGAATCTCATTATTTGGTGCCCGGCTCTGCATAGCTGCGAGCTTCACAATTGTGTACATATATGCTCCCGAGGTTAGTCCTGTTCCATCCCACTTTGTGACAGCCAGTCTGTAAACAGAGGCTGAACCCTGTGTGTGAGGCGTCGATGTTAAACAGATCTTTTGCTTCATCCTTCCCAGATATACCCAACCTCGGTGAGGACAACAGGGATCGGCGTCGCCAGCTCGGTAGGCAGGATTGGGGGCATCCTGTGCCCTCTCGTCGCCGTCGCTCTGGTCCACAACTGCCACCAGACGACCGCGATCCTCCTCTTCGAGCTTGTGGTCTTCCTCTCCGGGGTGGCTGTCATGTTCTTCCCTTTCGAGACGAAAGGCTGTAGGCTTAACGACACCGAGGCCGATCTGAACTGATGCGGTGGCTGTCTCGTAGCACCCATTTTTGTGTGACTGAGAGCTGTGATGTTATACACACTGGACAAATTTTGTCGCCACGATGTCGATATTGATTATAGTGATCTTATTACCCACTGGGAGCCTTTTCCACCCCCTGAAAAGTCGTCGCGTCGGCCTGTTGCCCGAGGTGCGTCGAAATTGCAGAACATCTGATTCGTTGGATAACTTGGTTTCGGTTTTATTCCATAGTAACATACTCCGTAACAGCACAGTGCCTTTTATGCGCTGTGTTTTCCGATTTACGCTGATTAATCAGCTTTGCGAGTTGAATATTTGAGAACCACGCGTCCAGTGCTAGGAACCGGACAAGGCGGATCACATCAGCCAGCACATTTCTGGCGCTACGTACATTCAAGCTTCTGCGACGCTAGCTGCTTTCAACAAACTACGATATCTCAGGAGTCGAGACAATACGTTTCCGTCGCAATTTCTGCGTCTTTTCACCGGGTCGATGTTGAACCGACTAATTTTCCGTGGTTGCATTTCGTTGCGTTGAATACATTAGCAGTTGGGTTGCAACCGGGGTGTGCTCTGGCTGTGTGCTACTCCGTACAAGTGTACAATATATGACGCTCATGGCTACACTGACCTACACTAGCTAGTTTGTACTAAAAGATTCCACCAGATGACCCTAAAGTCCGTAGTCAAGTCATTGCGGAGTTGTTGGTCTCTTGACCGCCTGACTCTTCTAATTTAGCATCACTATAGACGGAGAAGAAAAATCTAGCGGAAATTCGTTTCGGAATGCTCCCACCACTCGGAAAAATATTTTGGAAAGTCAAAAAATTCTGAACAAAAATATGGCACGTACATCTCGACGTTCTATGTGCGCACAACAAGCTTCGCGGAAAAACGATATTTTTTGTTACCTGTGTAAAAAAGACAAAAAAAAAATGTCTTGTGAAAAGACTTTTGTTAGCTTCAAAATTTATCTTTTTTACACACGACACAAGAAATGTCGGTTTTCCGTGAGACGATTTCGTGAGCATATAGAATGTTGAGACGCACGAACGAAACTTTTGTCTGAATTTTTTGAAGTTTCAAACTTTTCTTAAAATGCATTTTAAAAACCTAGAGTATGCTCCCGGGAGCCAAAACTCCACCCCCTCATCATCATAGGCAGTGTTTAGTATACTTAGACAATAAGGTAAATCTCAAGAATGCCTAGTTCCACACACAAGAATGCAAGATCATCTTTTCGCTACAAGTTTCTGTGTAATGTGCTCTCAGAGGTCTTAGAGCATCTCCAGTCCATCGTTTAGATGGGCCTGGCGTCGTCCGAACGAGCTGTCACGCATTGACGTCGTCTCTTTCCAGCCGTGCCCCCATACAATGGTAAGAGAGGTAAATAGTAGAATGTATGTATGCATTTTAGAAGGGAAAATGAGGAGAGAGGAGAATCTTGGTCGGCATGCACAGCGTGGAAAAGAAAGAAAAAAAGAGAAGCGTGGGCTGGACGCGCCAGACGAAATATATGGTTGTGGTTGCATGCAAGTTTCGTTCGGTACACACAAACGGCCCCAATGCGGAGGGCGGGCCTTGGCGCTGTCGGACGAGATATTAGGTGCCGCCGAACGAAATCGGACTATTGGCGTGAGGACTGAGCGCCAAATTTCGTCTGACGACCAAGTAACAAAGCTAGGGGGACCAGCAGGGGTCTTGGCCCCTCTATGCAGCAGCACTAGTAACGAATTTTAGTCTAAAATTCCATGTGTTGGCCCCCCTAATTAAAGATTATCATGTTTGGCCCCGTTAAGTTTCAATCAGGGGCGGAGACCAATAAAACTATTGACGGTTTTATTAGCGCTCCGACTGGAAGTGACCTTACATATACTCAGTATCAATTAAACAAAACAGTCAGAGATCGCGGCCGCAGCTCATGATGCGTTGCTCGATTTAACTAAAATTCTTGGTTCCCCGCGGCAGCGGCTAGCTAGCACGACCGTAGTTAACTAATTAAGCTCGCAGTCTCCTGGCTAGTTCGTTGTTTCCTCAGGTGAGGTGACGACGCGTCAGGCGACGGACAGACTTGACGTACTACTTTACTGGCTGGCTGGTTACCGGCTCCCACTTCCCGACCGAGCGAGCAATCATAGAGCGCACTGGCCGGGTCAGCCGTGTACGTACGTGTGACGTCCATGGTGGCGATCGACGCCATTGCTGACCGGGTCAATGTTTGTGTTTGTCCGTGCGTCGACAGCAGCACTAGCAGCTTGTCGATGGTTGGATGACGACCTTTCGCCCTCCAGGCTAAGCTGAAAGCTTATCTATGACCACGAGCCTATTGCTCTGCATGATCTTGGAAGGAAATATAATCATCACCGGACGAGATCGACATACAAGGGTGCCGCCTTCCACTTGCCACTTTACCGGCGACTTGGGTGGCAGTGTAGCAAGGAGAAATGTTCTCTTTCTTTCTTTGTTCTACTTCTACAATTTTTTGTTATTGCGAAGAAGACTCACATCTATTATAAAAGTCCACAAGAAGTACACATCATAAAATTTACATCAAGACTCAGATCCCTGCACCATCGAACGATCACTTCTGCCACCAAAACGAGCCGTCGATCTATCGCCGCTCCCATACTAGCTAGGCCGACCCGACCTTGTCGATGATAGCGAGTAAGTTTTCGTGCACATGCCCCTAAGGACCAGCGTCCCGGAGAAGCGGTCTGAAGAACCCGATGCAAAATCTATCCATCACGTACGCACACGACGAGAAACTCTAACCTCGCCGCCCCGTGGAGCTAGCAGGAATCATCGACGCTGGAGCTCCGTCTAATGCGTCTCGACAGACGAACTTGACGAGGACGTGTCTTATGTGCGTTTATAGGGGTGAGTGTGTTTCGGGGAAGGAAAAAGAAAAAAAGTATCGCCGGAGCCGTTGACGTTGCACGCAGACCCTACAAGCAGAGAACTGTGCGCATTGGCGAGTCTGAACCCACGTTTGCCGCCGGACCTTGTCCTACCCTGTTCCGGACGATCCAATTCCAAGCCAGAGCCGACTCACCACCCGTGATTATGAACAGAAGAGAGCTCGATGGGCGCGCGTGACGGCTGACAGGTCAGCCACGGACGGCGTCGCATGCAGTGCACGTCCCTGGCCTGTCTGGTCTCCCCACGAATCCTAGCTGGCTGGCTGGCTAGCCTTGTACAGTACGCGAGATGCTGGCCGATGACCGGCAGGCTACCCTCCACCACCGGGCTGGCCCGCCGGCCGCACCCGGCAGAGGCGAACCCTACCACCACTGTGCTCTGGGCAGGTCAACCCGCAACAGCGCCAACTGCCCTTTGTTTTGCCACGCGCACCAAATGCCGCCTCCCCCCCTTGGCACGATACACAACAAAAACATTTTTTTTTTTGATTGAGAAACATACTAGACAAAAGGGCATTGTTATATGTATAGTCATCATGTATTAGAGAGAGGATTATTTGTGCCGCCCAAGCTCACTGGACGAGCTCAGTTTCTAAACAGTTTCTAAAGAAAAAAAACAAATGAAAATTGTGGTTTGAAGTTTCGAAAGAGTCTAAAATAAAGTTTTGCGAATACATAGAATTGCGGGGATTTCTTGTACAAAATTTCCGTCAAACAAGTGTGGTATTTCGAGCTGTAGAAGCAACTTTTTTTTTGTTTTTTAGGAATAAAAATCCTTATTTCATTCCGGGATTTGTCATTTTTTGTGTAGCCCAAAATAGAACGTCATTCTTAGCGGAACTTTTGGCGCATAGTCTATATGTGTATATGTACCTTACATATATTTTAAAAGTAATTTTGCATACATAGAAATAGAAAGTTTCCAAATTTTTTTTTGAAAAACCGAGAGCATGGGTGCCACAGTGCAAGGAGCCGTTTTCGCACGAGTTACGCATATATAAAGTATTCTTAGCCCTTGATTTTTTCGAGGGAAGCAGTAGTACTACTTGATAACAACCGTTGAAATAGAAGAAGAGTTGTTCTTTTTTTTTAGGGGAAAAGAAGAAGAGTTGTTGCGTCTGATTTATTCTTTTCGATAGCTAGGGTCCGAAACGGCTACCCGGCCTGTTTTGAGTTGTCATTTTTAATCTCCAAACAAACATGTTGAACAGAAGTGTTATCTTATCCCCTAGCATACATGATGCCATTTCCTCTTAAACTTGTTCATAGTATTGCTGGGAAATGGATGACTTATGATGCACACATATATACCGTGTCCTTTTTGGAGCGAGAGAGAGAAAGAGTAGAGAGTCCAACATGGTTATCTTATAGCCAGCCTTTTTAAAAAACAATTAGAAGCAAGCTAACACGGCTAAGGAAAGACATATGGAAATCATGCTAGCCTCCTCAATTCGGTCCAAAACAACATAGAAAAAACAAATGAAACGTTAGACCAGCACACTACTTTAGTGTGACAGCTGTGTGCACGTAGCATTGTCACAACTCGGGGGGGTTGGAGCGCGGACGAAGCTTCCCGGAAACCTCCCAGCCACGAAAAGGCGGGAGAATTAGTACAAGCGTGAGAAGGAAAGGAGAAAAACGAAATGGAAAATAAAAAAAAGCTGGAGGCCAATCCACGATTTTAATTGCTTATACTCCGTATTAACTTATTGTTTTCACGTTAAAGTGACTAAAGTGTCATTTTATAGGAGTTGTAGCACTACTAGTGCTATTTTTCACCTGCCCAATTTTGTTTTTCATGGTTTGTATATTCAGGGTGTCACAATACTACAAATACTGTCTCCATAGTAAATTTATATTGGCGCCAGAGTTTCAGTGATCCTGCTCATTAAAAAAAATTGAAAAATATATTTAGAAGTTACAAAAATATTGAAAAAAATCTCGGACGTAGGCAATGGTGTATCCCACAACCATGAAAAATATCAACTTCAAATATTTTGTATTCTAGGCTACACAAAAAATGAAAAATCTGATAAAATTTGCAGATTTGAAAATGTGTATACTCATATCCACAATTTTGTCTTTTTTGTGTAGCTCAAAATATAAAGTATTTGAAGTTGATTTTTTTTTGCATGGTTGTGGGTGTACACCATTGTCTACATCCGAGATTTTTCTTTCAATATTTTTTGAATCCTATAACTATATATTTTTTATATTTTTTAAATGAGTAGGATCACTGGAGCGTGTGAGCACCAAATCTTCACTCATTTATTTACTCACTTGTCATTTCAAAGCATAGGAAGCGCAAGCAACTCAAATGAAGAAAGTGCACAAGAGTTATATTTCAAAACCAATAGGCTCTGAATGCATCAAATATGTCGTTATACTGCAATAAATTAAGGGGCCAGCGACCAAATTTTGGCGACAAGTCATAAAAGGCATATACTCGTTATCGAATAGAAACAAACCTAATGTGATAGACAAACATCGTCGGATACGTACATATAGACATTAGATCAGATGTAACCGATAACCGTTAATGTCTGATCCTGCCATCCGGATTTTCGCAACCATTTGCCGATTCTCCATACAGAGGAATGTATGAAGTTGACTTCCAACATTAACCCTCACTGCCAGTAGGCATAGAGATCCAAATCGCGATGTTACTTAACAAGTTGTCGGTACCACATCAGGAGAGTACTTGCAAAAGTGCACAATTTTGTGCACAACATATGCAAAAATGTGACAAGTAAAAAACAATGACACGGGAGAAGGATCATACGTTGGGATGGCTACTAGAGGCGGTTGTATTAGGCCTAGGGTTTAACGGTCACGTGTGTTTCAGTCTCACCAAGACGGCTTATTCTTTAGAGGAAGGTGATATTCTCATCGATAACATGTCATATATTACGGCTTCATTTACTCCGATATTTGAGTCTTCCACATATGCCATGTGAATTTGTGTGGCTTCCATATTGTACTCCGCATTTTCTATAAAGTTGTAAGGACAATAAATACAATCTACTACTCCATCCGTTCCAAATTATAAGATGTTTTACCATCTTTTAGAGTTGGACGTATCTAGACGTGTGTTTCAGTTCGTATGCAGTCCAAATTGAAATATCTAAACCATCTTATACGAATTCGGAACGGATGAAGTAATGTTTATTTTGGAAAATAAGGGAAGAAAAGTATATTTTTACTTTGGAAAGAAGAGTTTTATTACTCATGAAACCGGGGTCTACCGATGTTCAGCCTTCTCGTGGGACCCACAGGCACTTCCCCACAAGGCAGAGACCAGAATCATGGATCGAAAACAGCAACCAACGACTCCTCTTCTCGCCCAATTTGTCGTCGGTCTTCTCCTTCCCACCACAAGTGTCCGGATCAAGAGACCCGTCACGCACACACCACCCAGCCCACGATAAAACCCCAAAAGATCTCTTCCACTCCCACCCCGTGTGTCTCCGTCTTCCCGAGGAAGCCTCTTCTCTCTCCCTCTCTGTTCCGTCTTGTGGCTGCGCGGCGCGGCGGTTGTTCTCCTCCGTGGTATGGTCGGCCGGATGGAGCGGCAGACGGTGTCCACGTCCTCGGCGTCATGCTCCCCCTCCGCCGCCTCCGCCTCCTCCTCCTCCTCGGCCTGCGGCGGCAGGAAGCGGCCCGATTTACTCAACATGATCCGGGTAATTAACCCACTTGTCTCCCGCGCTTCATCGCTTCCTTCCTCGGCTGTGCACCAAAAGCTTCTCCTCTCCCTCTCTGTTTTTCGTCCGGTTACGGATTAAAGTTCTTCCTTTTATGCGCATGTATATATACTTCGTTACTGTTCTGATTAATCTGAAAGGAAACTGATTGATGCGGTGGAGAGCTCGATCGATGGATTAGGGTGTTTACAGAAAAAAAAAGGGAATTTTTGATCTTTTGCTACCGCTATATTAGGCCACGTACAACGGGGCGCTAGCGGGAGGCGGTAGGAAGAAATTCCTGGCCGTTACATGCGATTCCCGGCCGATTCTGGGATTGTGCCTTGCGTTGACGCTTGATTTTGCGTCAGGCGCTAAGCTTGCTTTTCTGCCGCGCAGGACAGGTTCGTAGGTGTAGTTAGTGATAGAAATAAGCGACCCGCGTTGTGAGGCCGAGCGCTTAGCTAATAATCAGCTTTTTGGTATTTTTTTTCTTCTCGCCTAAGCGTCTAGCCGCTGTACATGCCCTAAGAGGCAAATTAATTTATATATTTTTCGAGAATGAAAGGCAAATTAATTTGCTAAAGTAGATTTAAAACCCTAAAATAGTAATAAATGGATAAAGGCTAGACGTGGTGCAACTTGTAGCTTCAAGTCACAGGATTTCAAAGCTTTTGGGTCCGCAACTTTCCAAGGGAAGTTGGACTTTGGCAGCAATCCCTTTTTGACTTGGTACGCATGCGGCCGCACGCAAGTCATGCTGCCAGCCGCAAGCGACCTGTGTGCCTTTTGGAGCCTTGCCCTGGCGCGTCTACTGCTACTGGCCTATCGCTGTAGTAGGCAGTAGCTGTAAGCAACTCGCACCAAGCGATAGTAGGGAGCAATATAATTTTGATTTTGTTCTAGGACCTAGTAGTAAGGCTAGTTGGTGTTTCTTTTTTCCTACAAGTGTTGTTGGCTTATTTTGTGGATTTTGTGTTGAAAGATTCCGACGGAACAAGTTGGTAATTCTGAACTCTAAAAATGGTGAATTTGTTAGATTACTGCACTTCTTAGCTGGTTCATGAACATGGAGCTTTGTAGTGAATTTTAAGATTTACTACCGTGAGTTTGAGACGTGGGTGTTTTTGTTCTCGTGTGGTTTGAGGTTTTGGATATGTGACATTTTTTTTCCACATAGAAGCCTGTTGTATTTGTATCACTGCTCTGTCAAGACTACTTCGGTGATTCAGTCTGATCTTGACGGATAAAGAAGTGTTCTGTTGCTAAACATACTGTTTCTTAATGTTATTCGAATTTTTTTTGTCGCTATGTGTTACTCTAACCCTGATATGCTGCTACCAGTACAACCTTTTCTACACAGTAGAATTTTTCTTCTGCTTTTTCTGTGATTTCCTATTCTATTTTGTGGTATCATTTCCATGGGATCCACCCTTGCATTTCCTTTTGATGGCCCTGTTATTTTGGTTAGTGCTGGATATTTCATTGGATGTCCGTTAAGGGCCTGTTCAGTTCTGAATAGTAATCTGACATTATGTTTTAAATCTCTGTATGACTTTACAGAATGCAACATGTCTTCATTCATCATCCACTGATACTGGCAAAGGGCGGAGTAAGCAGTCAAGCAACAAAGTGACACATGGATTCCACTTGGTGGAAGGGAAATCTGGCCATGACATGGAGGACTACCATGTAGCTGAGTACAAGTGTGAAAAGAACCACGAGCTTGGTCTCTTCGCCATTTTCGATGGCCATTTGGGTGATCGTGTGCCGAGTTACTTGCGAGCTAACCTTTTTTGCAACATACTGAAAGAGGTATTTTTTTCCTCCTGTTCAGTGCCTGCAAAATCAGGAATATCAATGTTCAATCCTTTTTATTTTACCTTATGAATTATATTTCCCCCCTTACCATCTTCCCTTCTCTCATTGGTGCAGCCTCTCTTCTGGACTAACCCTCAGGAAGCAATTAAAAATGCTTATGGCTCTACAAATAAATACATCCTAGAAAATGCCAAGCAACTTGGACCCGGCGGTTCGACAGCAGTTACTGCTATTGTAGTTGATGGCAAGGATATGTGGATAGCAAATGTAGGTGACTCAAGGGCTGTTTTATGTGAACGAGGTGCTGCTAATCAGATCACCGTGGACCATGAACCCCATACAACTAATGAAAGGCAGAGGATTGAACAGCAGGGTGGCTTTGTGACAACATTTCCAGGTATGATTCTTATTGTGCAACTGTCATCGTTGTTCTCTTTATTTTAGTGTCACATTATCGTTGTTAGTCAAACCAGGTATGATTGTATTTGCGCCTTTGCATAATTGTATTATATGGCTTCTAACAGGCGACGTCCCTCGTGTAAATGGTCAACTCGCTGTCGCAAGAGCCTTCGGTGACCACAGCCTCAAGACGCATTTGAGTTCGGAACCTGATGTTAGGCATGTACCAATAAACTCAAGTATTGAATTCGTCATACTTGCCAGCGATGGATTATGGAAGGTTTGTACTAGAACTGCTCATCAACCTTTTCCTGCATCAGTCTTGCAGTTTCTAAGAATTCTGAAATATGTTTGCGCATCCACCTCATGGATGCTTTTCAGTTTGTTTTGTCAGTCCTTGCATTAATTATTTTCACCCTATTATATCTAATAAAATGTCATTTGGTTAGAGCTGTTCGTCTTCTAGTTTCTTGCTCAGCATTTATATCTTATAATAAATGCATGATCTGCTTCCAGTGTCATCCAGCTCTATTTTTGCAGCTATGTTATGTTCACAAACCAGTCTTCTCTAAATCCTTATCACTGCTGAATTAATTCAGGTGATGAAGAACCAGGAAGCCGTGGATCTCGTGAAGTCGACAAAGGACCCCCAGGCAGCAGCGAAGCGGCTGACAACCGAAGCGCTCGCGAGGAAGAGCAAGGACGACATCTCCTGCATTGTCATCCGTTTCCGCTGCTGAATCGGTTCCATTCTCCAGGGCGCACCGCATGCACAGATCTCCGATCATTCCAATTTCTCACAAATGGTGATGTCGCATCAAGGATTCCGCATCTGATACGCGTGTCGATATTTCGACTGAGATTCTGTAGTGGCTGTTGTTGTTTGTACGTATAGTAGGTTCATTGAGCAAGCTTGAGGAGATTAGAACATTGGAAGTGAATATGGTAGAGTGTTGAGGCTTGGGGCTAGTAGTTCGTGGCTAGTGTGTTTGCAAGGGTGGCTCATTCATCTATGCATAAAACGCCGGCATAAGATCCCCCGCCTATCCGTGGAACATCTCGTTGTGTACTTGACTGGTTGTGCATTGAATTTCTGTAAGAAGATGGTTCATAAAACCCAAACTAATGCATGCCGGCCATTTTCCTTGTTTTCAGATCGCACTAGTATAGATCGAGCAAATTAAACCCCAAACCGGACGTGGATGGAGTGTTCCATTTGTGTTATTTCCTATTGCTTACTTTACAAAATTAAATTTGTGTGTAACGGTTCAATCCGTGTTCGGAGACTAAACAATTGCCTACTTTTTTATTTTGTGACACGTGTCATCTCGCACAAGTACAAATTCTACATTGTGTGCATAGTTGTGAAGCATCCACAAGGTGATAACTAAATAAATTGTGCGTAGTTTCAAATTTCCTCCCCGGCTTCTTTGTGTAGTTTCAAATTTCCTCCCCGACTTCTTTTCAACGCTTGTAGACCCTTCCCCCATGTACCACGTGTTAGTAATGAGGCAGCTTTCTCGGCCGAGCTGACGAGTCCTATGAAATGCTCCTCACCGCCATCCTAATGGGACACAACAAGGCGACATAGTAAAATCACAGTACAATGATTCGCCAGAAGATGACCGCTCGTCGTGCGTGGCTTAGTGGCGCCTTGCTCCGCTTGCCGCGGCGTGAGGAAACTTCATCCCGTCCGTGGATTCCGGGAACATCAGCCCGTGCGGCTTCAAGGGGACGTGTCACGAAACTTTACCATGGGGCACGTCGACATCGTCATCTACACCGCGATCTCCATGGTGTTGGCAGATGTGAGGAATGTCAAGGTGGCTACGTTTAGAAGCCAAGAAGGTCTCGATGGCTCAAATCGAGTCTGAGACTTAATGGCGTAGACGGCAGGGACAGAACCAGGATTGTAACACAAGGGGGACCAGTTGCACATGCAATAAGTTGGAGGGGGCCATCTAGCTAACTTTAGGTAAATTTTGCCATCAAATCCACAAACCTACAAGGGGGGTTTACAAAAAATTCAACCATGGGGGAGCCATGGCCCCAGCTCACACCCCCTGGTTTCGTCCCTGGAAGACGGGGTCTTGGATGCGATGAAGACAATGCTTCATGGGCTGTGTTATGCAGGCACAATTCTTCCGTGGGACGATGTTCCTGTCTAAAATGCACGCGTGATGCATGCATGTGAACAGTGAGCCTGGTGATCGATTGTGATTTGCAGCTGCGACATGTGCAAGTGGGCATAGCAGAACTAGGGAACTTCAATTTTAGTATTGGTTCTTAAGTACCGAGTCTCGATTTGTAGGATGAAAACCCTAAGTAAGATATTCATTGGTGCAATAACGATTGCTCACTTGTTGAAGGCATTGTCTCGAGAGTTTGGATTTTTTTCTAGGGTGAAAACCTAAGATCTATTGATCGGACAACGACGCCACTTGTGTACTGTTCCCTTCATGTAGGTGTCGTTTTTGGAGAACATATCAACAATCACCCATTCTCACCACCCCATACAAAAAGGCTTTATTACTTGACATTAGGTGCCACAATGACGCCCCCTAGAGGGTCATGGCACCCGCAGTCATCGCCCTTGTTGGCGCGGGAGCACTAGGCTTTTGCCCAAAAAAAACTTCGCCCTACACCCGATATTTTAGATTGCCCACTGTCACCGAGTAGGGCTCCCAAACCGCCAACACCAGGATCCCTCGTCACCCACTTCTCGCCATCCAAATGGCAAAAAAGCAAGAGCATCACCATTGCCACGTCACTCGCCGCAGAGACACCCGCACAGTCCACCTTCTGAGGCCGCCCGCCTCGGCGTACGGGATCCTTAGCCCATGAAGGGGCCGAACACCAGCACGACCATCCCACTAGGACGGATATGAGAGAACGGGATCAGCCAACTGGTCCTCGAACAGTGAGGTTCAATGGGTAGGACGCACCCGCCGGTTGAACCTGTAGAGCCCGTCACGGGACTACCAAACAACTGCCGGATCTAGGCCCTCCAGGCCCGGATCCAGTGCCCCCCATGGTGTAAATGTGTGTGTGTGGGGGTAGGGGTCCCAGACCGGGATCCCTTGAAAACAGTCGGTCCGCGGGGCCTAACCAGCCCGTGTTTCATCCCCTGGTAGAATTACATGGTATTGATATATTCCCTTTGTAAAACAAAGCTAACTAGTGAGCCAAAACAAATGACACTTCATCAACAATCACCGATTCTCACCAGTGCATACAAAAAGGCTTTATTACTTGACATCAGGTGTTTAGTTTCGAAAGGTGAAGTTACCAACTGCACATAGAAGGCTTTGTTACTTCACATCGAGTGTTTATTTTTGAAAGGTAAATTACCACCAACACGGTAGTTGGGGGTGTTACAATCCACACATAGGTACATACACAAACGCAAACATAGATAACAAGAGTATGCCATATATGATTAGCTGCTCGATCATCCGAACACGTAGTTGTTCTTCAGGGCATGGAAAACAGTTGGCACCTCCTCCATCACCTTCACCAACTCCGGTGCTGCGTGCACGTATACAATCCAGTTGCCATCCCCATGCGTGCTTGGCATCGGCATGACATACGCCGCCCCGACAGGCCACAGGAAGTGATACGATGCAAACACTGGTATGCCCGTGCTGAAGTTGGCCTCATCGATACAGAAACCCAGCCCCGACGACACGATGCATGATATCGCATCGATGCCACCAGTGTCGCCGCCTAAGTATGCCCTGGCCGTAGCAGGCTCCAGGCCCGGATCCAGCGCCCCAACCATCCATCACCATGGTGTAAATGTGTGTGTGGGGGGGGGGAGGAGGTCCCAGACTGGGATCCTTTGAAAACAGTCGGTCCGCGGGGCCTAACCAGCCCGTGTTTCATCCCCTGGTAGAATTACATGGTATTGATATATTCCCTTTGTAAAACAAAGCTAACTAGTGAGCCAAAACAAATGACACTTCATCAACAATCACCGATTCTCACCAGTGCATACAAAAAGGCTTTATTACTTGACATCAGGTGTTTAGTTTCGAAAGGTGAAGTTACCAACTGCACATAGAAGGCTTTGTTACTTCACATCGAGTGTTTATTTTCGAAAGGTAAGTTACCACCAACACGGTAGTTGGCGGTGTTACAATCCACACGTAGGTACATACACAAACGCAAACATAGATAACAAGAGTATGCCATATATGATTAGCTGCCCGATCATCCGAACACATAGTTGTTCTTTAGGGCGTGGAAAACAGTTGGCACCTCCTCCATCACCTTCACCAACTCCGGTGCTGCGTGCACGTATACAATCCAGTCGCCATCCCCGTGCGTGCTTGGCATCGGCATGACATACGCCGCCCCGACAGGCCACGTGAAGTGACACGATGCAAACACTGGTATGCCCGTGCCGAAGTTGGCCTCATCGATACAGAAACCCAGCCCCGACGACACGATGCATGATATCGCATCGATGCCACCAGTGTCGCCGCCTAAGTACGCCCTGGCCGCAGCAGGCTCAGGCCGTAGCGCCTCCACCCCAGTCGATCAATCCCCAAAGTGTTCGCAGGTCGCGACCTCCCGCACCCAACGGTGCACGTCGCCGGCCACATCGGCGAGCGCCATGCGGCGGCGGAGGTCGTCCGCGCTGATGACACCGTATATGGTATGGTCAGCACGTTGCCGAAGTAGGACTTCATGGCGCTGTCCGGGGACATGCGAGCACGCTCGTCCATGACCACCCCCATGCAACACAGACGTTGCTGGTGCGGCGAGGCCACCGCCGCCCTAGAAGAGAGTTGACACAGGTGGGCCGTGAATGCTTCGAACTTCGTGCGCCCTGGTCCGGCCGAGGCCTGCAGCGCCGCGACATTGGCGGCAGTTATGTCATTATGTGGTAGATGCGGTTGACGGCGGTCGTAGAGGCGGATGCCGAGGGGAGCGGCGTGGAGCTGAGAGGGGAGAATATGCTGTCGATCAGGGCATCGGTGGAAGGAGTGTTAAAATAGGTCTAGCTTGTCATGTATTTGTACACGTATTGTACGTATGTAACCCTGCTGATCATTATATAAAGGAGAGACGTGGAGAGGCTTTGCCCCACGGAAAACCCTATACACTTTGTTTCTAACTTGGTATCAGAGCCTAACCCTAGGCCACTCTTCCACTACCGCCATAGCCGCGCCGCCGCTTTCCGCCGCAGCCACCGCCACACTCACCGCCGCCGCAGTTGTCGCGATGACCACTACTTCAGCGCTCACGCTGTCTACCTCCCCGGCTCTCTCCACCACCATCGTCGGCCCCGTGATCGAGCCGCCTTCCGCCTCGACGGTGATGTCCGTGCTCCCCACCATCGCCGTTTGTCTCAGCGGCAGTAATTTCATGTTGTGGAAGGCTCTGTGCCTTCCCAGTCTCGCTGGTGCCTGTCTCCATGGTTTCCTCGACGGGCCGGCGAAGGCGCCGCCTGCTACTATCAAGCAGGGAACTGGCGATGCTACGGTCGACGTCACCAACCCCGACTACACGCAGTGGTGGACCCTGGACCAGAAGGTCCTCGGCCATCTTCTCTCCTCGATGCACGAGGACATCTCAGCGCAGCTCATCGGCTGCACCAGAGCTGCGGCGGCATGGAGCGCCGTCCAAGCTATGTACACCGCCGAGAACAGCGCCGACGTTCGAGCTCTTCGTCGGTAGATCCAAGGGCTCCGGAAGGACGACAAGCCCGCCGCCGAGTACATGCAGAAGGTGAGATCCCTCGCTGATGTGTTGGCCGCGACTGGATCTCCTCTTCGCGATGACGAGGTCATCGACATCATGCTGGGCGGGCTCGGCCGTGACTTCAACCCCATCGCCGCCGGCATGGGATTTGCAGGGGTCCCCGTCACGATCGGGACGTTCTACTCCCAGGTCCTGAACTTCGAGTCCCTCCAGAATCAACAAGCGGAGGTCGCAGACTGGTCATCCTCGCACATATCGTGTCACGCCCGGTCTACTCCACCAATTCCGGGCGCCCGTACGACAACTGCCCTCCTGGTGGCGGCCACCCCGCGGGTTGTGCACCACAGGGGCAACACGGCCCTGTCCAGGGAGGCTACGGGCAGGGGACCGGCGGCCAAGGAGGTCCGGACCGTCGACGCAATGACGGCAACGGCGGCAATGGCCGCAATGGAGGAGGTAACGGTGGCGGCAACGGCCGCAACCGCCGCTGGCGCCCCCAGTGTCAGATTTGTAAAAACTGGGGGCATGAGGCTGGTGACTGCCGCAAGCGCTATGATCAGGACCAGCACACCGGCAACGCTACATCGACCTTCTCCAACGAGTAGTTCTAGCATCTGGACACGGGTGCCACCGATCACCTAACGAGTGATCTCGAGCGTCTTCAGGTTCACGAACGCTACGGTGGGAAGGATCAAGTGCAGGTGGCAAATGGTGCAGGTTTGTCTATTTCGCATATTGGTCACTCTAAATTACCTGGTTCATCTCTTCACTTGAAGAATATCCTTCATGTTCCGCATATTAGCAAACACCTTCTATCTGTTTTTCGTCTTGTCTGTGACAATGATGTTTTCATTGAATTTCACCGTTCTTTCTTCCTTGTTAAGGACAAGGCCACACAGAGAGTTCTTCTTCGCGGTAGAAGTCATGGCGGTCTCTACCCCATCCCGCTTGGTCGTGCATCATCCGCGTCTTCCCGCCAAGCGTCTTCCAGCACCCGCGTCACCACCGCCCAGTGGCATCATCGTCTTGGCCACCCCACGAATAATGTAGTTCAAAACATTGTTAGGGATAATGATTTAGAGTGTTCTTCCAATAATCAGACTTCAGTTTGTGATGCTTGTCAATGTGCTAAAAGTCGACAATTGCCTTATCATGCTTCTCACCGTGTTTCTACTATGCCTCTTGAGTTAGTTCACTCTGATGTTTGGGGTAAAGCTATTGCATCTTCCGGGGGGTATTAGTACTATGTTAGCTTCGTCGATGATTTTTCTCGCTTTGTTTGGATCTATCTCCTCAAGCATAAGTCTGATGTTGAGCACGTGTTCTATGAGTTCCAGAATCATGTTGAGCGTCAATTAGACACTAAAATCAAAGCCGTTCAGTCGGATTGGGGTGGTGAGTACCATCGGTTGAATCGCTATTTGCAGCGCACCGGCATCGTCCATCGTGTCTCGTGCCCTCACACCTCGCAACAAAATGGGGTGGCCGAGCGCAAGCACCGTCACTTGGTAGAGACGGGACTGGCTCTTTTAGCTCATGCGTCCCTCCCTTTGCGTTTTTGGGATGAAGCCTTTCTTGTGGCCTGCTATCTCATTAACCGCATGCCCACACCTGTTTTACAGTAGGATACACGAGTTCATCGGCTTTTCAAAGTCCAACCAGACTATTCGTTTCTTCGCACCTTTAGCTGCGCATGCTGGCCTAGCTTGCGTAAGTACAACGCTCATAAGCTCTCGTTCCATTCTACTATGTGCGTTTTTCTAGGGTATAGTTCCATGCACAAAGGGTACAAGTGTTTGGATCGCTCCACGGGTCGGATTTATATCTCTCGTGATGTCGTCTTTGATGAGTCCGTTTTTCCTTATGCATCTCCAGGTGTCACGGTTGATGTTGAAAGAACAAACGATGTTCCGGATGTCGCCTAGAGGGGGGGGGGGGGTGAACAGGCGATTAACACTTTTTCTATTTAAGGGTTTGATAATTGCGGAATAAAACTATGTGTTTAAATTAACAAGCCAACAACCTAAATTACTAGATTTACCTATGTGCACCAACAACTTATGCTAAGCAAGGCAAGCAACAAGGTGATAGCAAGATAAATAACTGCAAGCACGAAGGCTATCACAATGTAAATTGCATAAGTAAAAGCTCGGGTATAGAAATAACCGAGGCACGCGGAGACGAGGATGTATTCCCGAGTTCCTCCTTGTTAAGTGAGTACGTCTCGTTGGAGGGGTGTGAGCTCGCCACAAGAGGCCTACTCAAGATGCCACAAAGGCCTCACCCTATTCTCCGATGAACCTCACCCAAGGGATTGGTTCACCTTCCACTATCAGAATCCTTCGAGGCGGATTCCGGAGCCCTTTACAACTTCTCTTGGGGCACACACCCACAACTCAATTGGGGGCTCCCAAATTCGTGCCGAAGCTTCACAACTCGAAGACTTCGCGGCACCTCCACACCGTTTAGGGTACACAATGCACCCAAGAGGAAACAACACACAAAGTGGTCAAGTCCTTCACTCTCAAATTCCAACCAAGCAACAAATGCTTTGGGGGGATAAGAGAGTAAGAACAAAGGGGATGAACACAAAGCAACCCCAAAATCTAGATCCACTAGTTCCCCTCACTTAGAGGAGATTTTGATTGGTGGAGTTGTAGATCTAGATCTCCTCTCTTGAATCCCTAAATTTGGGCAAGAATCATTGGAGGGATTGAGAGGAATCAAAGCTTTGGAGGTCAACAATGGAGGAGTGTGCGGTGACCCAGCACACCACTGCATGGTGTAGTGTGCAAGTCGTTGACATAATACTCACAGAAGGACCTATCCGTGAATATTACATCCCTCAGAGTGGTACAACAGAAACATAGCAGGTCCAAGGTAACACTATAGGATTACATCAATATTCAATACAAAATCTCGAGAACTTCCTCGATACATAGAGGATAGTCTCTTGCCAATGAAATCTAGAAAAGAACCAATTCGTAGCACTAAGCTGGAGATCAATTCTAGCTCTAACGCCTAATCCACTACTACTGTTGCCACCACCTAAATCTACTTTATCTGGAATAAGATTATCCGTACTTGTACTCGTTCCTCCAGTACGCGTGGTCTCCTCCATTGGCAGTGTGATCTCATCGTTGTCATTGTTCATGCGTTGTCATCATCGTTGTCATTGCTCCTGTGTTGCTATTGTTGTTGTTCTTCCGTTGATGAAGTAGCGGTTGACTCCTTGTTGAAGGTCTCAATATCGTGATGCACCACCATCAACTCCTTTGATGACTCCACAATTCTAAGCAGGGGGTCAAAAGGGCAAGAGTGAGTAACCAGCGTTACCCAGCAAGTCTATTATGTACGGTGGGAAGTTTGATGCACTAGCTACAGCTTTAGACTCCAGGGAGCCTTAAGCTTAATGCAAGGTTTTTGTAAACATTTCTTCAAGAGGTAGCTTTCATTCTGAAAATTATGCCCGTCATCCTTCACAGGGCTAGAACTTTCATGGAGTTCCTTTCCTGCAGCGTTCGCAGCTCCTTCCCGGAACAGGGAGTAACATGTTACAATTTTTTACACTCTGCAGAGGTGCGTTACTTTACCCATAAGAGATCAAGACTTTGTTGCACAACCGGGTGATCTTTCCCGTCCACACTCTCTTTGGTGTGGGGCCCAGTTTTTGATCCAAGTCATTCACTGTGCTTCTCCGCACAATGCATGCCCACCCAATTCATGCATAGCAGAATCACCCCTGATGCCCTACCCCTCACGGTAGACACCTAGGCACCCTCTTGCAGACCATCCTAGACCCCAGTCGCCGTGGGAATTAAGGGATCCCACCCATGTGCATGTAGTCCCGCAAGACCTACAGCCTACGGCACTGGCAGCCCGTCCCATTCCAGGTCTTATGGTTAACGCGTCTTTACGGCGCAATCATTATGACGACATTTGTTGTTAAGTCCTAGGTAATACTTTCCCGTGCAAATGGAACCTCCGGACCTATTCTTCTTACCATGGTTCCATCTGCCAACCATAATAGGTTACCACCACTCAGGTAGATAGCCAAATAGTCAAGTTATTAAAGAAATATGTTTTATGCTTTCTTTTGTATAAAGGTGATAGTATAATAAGATTTTGAAAATAGTTTTATAATAAATATTTCAAGAGGTATGAGCAAGTGATGAACTTGCCTGTGGCAGAGGTGGCAGTTCATGCCCTTCGGGGTTCTAGGGTGCGTCAGAACCCGGAGATCTGAAAACAGCAAAGTAGTCCGGGTAAGGACTACTGGAAACACTTGCAATATGCTATTATGCATAAATATGAGATGCATCGTATCTAACCCAAAATACCCAAACTTACAAGTAAGCGCTTAGCGTTATTGATCACTTTGTTAACAGTGAGATGCTTTAAGTTGTTATAGCTTTTAGACTTAGGTGCTTGCTATGATTATCGAAGTAATGTTTTACATGAGTAATAAACAACTTATAGATGCTCAATTAGGAATTGCATTTATTTCATAATTTAATTTTATTTAACTACTTTCAAAAAGTAATAACACTAGAGTGATTGATTTTCAAAAGAACTTCTTTTTGTGTGTTTTACCTAGGATGAGTAACGGAACAGTCATTTACATTATGGTATTTGAGTTCAAGTTTTATGTGTTGAACCTTTATTTCAAATTTATTTTCTTTTAGAAAATTAGGTGCTTTAAAAGCTAGTACAATTTAATTCTAGTTACTATCTTTTAATTAATTACATAAGAAAATTATTTTAAATAATTTATTTTAAAATAATTGAAATTATATCCATTTATGGATCTTAGTATTTTTTATTCAATAAAACCATTTCAATAAATTAAATGAAAATCATATTTGAAATCCTTATAAAATTTGGAGTCGAAAACATATTTTTATTTAATTTTAGGAATTTATTTGGATTTCAAAATTTTAGGTGATGTTTAAGTGGCATTTTAGTAATTTTAGATAACCTGTATTTAAAGTTGATGAAACAATTATGCAAAAATTATAATCTGGTAGATTTTATTTTTCTGATCATTTTGATATTTTATTTATATTTTTCTGACTTATGATTCAAAAGTTATGAATTTTATTAATTTGGATTATTTTCTGTTATTTGAATAAAGTTCAAATTTCTGACAAAGGGACCCACCCGTCAGGTTTTTATTAATATAGAAAATTGGATAAGGTCATGCTGACGTCATCTGACGTCAGCCACCATGGCCAGCGGCCAATCCGACCACGCGCCGGCCGACTCCGGCCACGCGGACGTGCGCGTTCGACGCGCACGGACGCGACGTACCCAGGGGTGGCGGCGCCGCCCCTAAATGGTCGCTGGAGCTACCACGGCGACGACGCACCGCGGCGGCGCACGGCGGCCGAGCTCGATCTCAAGCTACGGGACGCAATCGAGAGGGGAAATGGGTTGCAATCGACGCAGCTGCTCACCGAGAGCGTCGGGGATAAGGTTTAGGCGCTGATGGAGCAACGTCGGCGACGGAATCGTGCTCGACACCGAGCGGTGGCGTTCGGGGCGTCAGTCCTGTTCTTCTCCTCCAGCGGCTCCCGGCATCGGCGACTTGCACCAGCGCGTAGAGATCGTCGAGGCGGAGCGGTTGGACAAGGTCACCGTTCCGATTGTTCCTCCGTTCGCCGGTGATTTGTGGGGCACGGCGGCAGCCGTACGGGTTAGGATTAGGGTTTCGGGCGGTTCGAGCTGAGGAAGAAGAGAGAGAGCGAGGGGTGAGGAGGAGAGTGAGAGAGAGAGATGGGGACGTCTTCCCCCTGCTCTTATCCTCACAGGCGAGCTAGCAAGCAGCAGGCAGGAGGTGGCGCGGCGGCGTGCTGCGTCCTTCTGGCGCAAGGAAGGAGAAGAAGAAAAGAAAAGACGATTTTCAAATAACCCCTGGACTTGTTTGCAATTACTGAAATTCTTTAAAACAGAAACTTCACATATTTAATTAGGGCTTTTAGACAAGTCCAAAAATCATAGAAAAATTCATGGATGCTCCTAATATTGTAGAGAAGCTCCACATATTTTTGTTTTGAATTTTTGAAATACCCTAGTCACATTTAAAAATAGAGATATGTATTAGTCATTTAAATGTATTCACCATTTATTTAAGATGCACCCAAGATCTTGTGTTCAAAAGCATACTTGCCATGAACATGATCAACTATTAATCATTTTATTACAAGGTTGGGATGCTCAAGTATCTTTGCAAGATTCATATTTGTGGTCTTTATCATTGGGCTATCTTCTCCCTTGGGATTTTATTCCATTGGAGAAATATTTTTATGTGGCTTTCTTAAATAGGCACTTGATTGGATAAAGAGGTTGATACTTTGCCTTCTTGGTCAAAAGATCAATGTTGCCTTTTGTTCCTTTCTCTTGTATTGATCAAATGCTGCTCCTCATCCTTGTTGACTACTTGACTCCAGATGATCCAGCTGATCCAAGTCTGATCCCTAATCCCTTGTCGCCTTTGAAGTAATGTTGATCCCTCTAGTCAATATTTGGATATTAGGGCAAGTTCCTAATATCCATTAGTTAAGTTCCATAATTAAGTTGCCTCACCCTTATGGTGAGGGCAAACATTTTGATCACAAGGAACTTTGTTTTGAACCTTATTTATTTTATTTGACATTCAATTGCTTTTAGGTATACAAAAGAAATCTGTTAACAAGGTAGCTGATCTTGTTACCAAACTACTTCTATATAACACACAAAGCCTTTGAATCTCATCCCAAGTTTCTTTCTTATATGCTTGTCTTGCAGGAATGTCTTTGGAAAGATTTGAAGACAAGAAGCTAAGATCAAATAAGAAGATCAAGTTTGATGTAATAAAGTAGATTACTTAAGCATTTATATTACTTTTATGCTTGAGCAATGTAAAGACAAAGTTTTCTGGTTTTCAACCAATTACATTATTACTTTGCTTGAATAACTCTTTGAGTTATGAAAGGTGTTGAGTTGGTATTTGATTATGAGTTATTTGCTTATTTGTATAAGCATATATAACTTTGTTATTCATCTAAATAAGTTCTCCAATTCAATATCATTTGTATATTCCAATTTGGATCTGATTTCACGCAACCAGTAAAAAAAATGCCTGGAGGTCATGTCAAAAATTATCACATTCACCTCAGATGAGCTAAACTCTACTCATGAGGGTGAATGATCTCCAATCCCTCCAGGTTTTTATTTTTCGAAAAATTTAATCGGATTTTCAGATGCATGCATGCAGATGCACAAAATCATACTTCTACCCTTCATTGGTTGCTAAATGCTGGGGTATTACAGCCTTCCCCCCTTAACAAAAACTTCGTCCCGAAGTTTCGGCTCCTCTCACGTAGAGATAAGTAGAAAGCATTTTTGCTGATATTGATTAACTCAAATTCCATTCTGACGTGGACGCAGATATTGGTGATCCTTTGTCCCACATACTTTTCTGCATCTTCCCTTGATCTATACTATACATCTGTGAACTTTCATCTAATATTAGTTAAATTCTAGTGATTCTATTACTCCTTCATGTTTCTTGAATCATCTAATTCTGACTCCTCGCATTTCCATGGCTTTATAGCCCTCTGTCGAAGATCTTCATCTACACCTTACACGACCTTCCGATATGTTTGTTGGTTCACTTCCCTAAAATCTCGAGACTAGCAAGACTTTATTTCTGATGGTAACTATTGGCTTTCGTTTCAGAACCTCTGGGTTAACTGTTCTTTCCAGCTTTATAGAACATCATCCATCGAGACTTGGTACTACTTCGACCTTGTCTTCGTCATCGTACTCCCTTCTAACGACATGTCTTCTCTGTCAAGTACTAATCAACATATATAATTCCCTTTTCTCCTTGAAGTTTCCTAAGTCTTCCTCGGTTCTGGGTCCGGTTCGACGAACTTCCTTCCGTCAGCTCTAATCCATCGAGCTTTATTCAGTCAACTCTATTAAGTCGAACTTCATAACACACCCTTTTGCTCAAATCTTGGTATACCTACCTAATGGTCTCACAAAGAACATAGGTATATAACCAAAATATTGCGAATCCCCAGTGTCGTCTTCCGATAAAGAGATACGATTACTAGGTTTTCAATAATTTTTCGAAGAATACAAGATATATCTACCTTTTCAGGAGTGGAATCTAAGACGTCAATCTTGTTGATAACAACTATCTTAATAGTGGCTCTGGATATAAGCTGTAACTATGGTACTTTGGCTTCACCAGTGTCAGATATCCTCGTCCAAATTGGTCAACTTTCTGAGCTTATCATCAATCCATGACAAACTAGACTCTTCTTCCATGATTCTAAAGTTCCTCGGAACAATGAACTCCGTGTTTGCACTACTTCACATGGTGGTTATGGCCTCTGTGTACTATCAACGTACTTCCCATAAGGTACTTTGCTACCCTAATCTCTTATTGACTTATACTCGTTTGTCATGAATCTTTCTCATTCACTCTTTCTTGTCAACAGCGTTGTATTCAACACAAAGTTATCTCCTTGTAAATGTTCGATCTCCAATCATGAACTGATGTTTGGCATCCAATTTGCTTCTTCATTCAATGTCTTGGAATTTCTCTTTTGTCTCTGTCATCCCATGACCTCCGTCATTGTGTTTGTCATCCATGAAACGACGTTGTGAGCTGATAAGCAAAACTTCACAACCTTCCTTCTCGGATATGTCTCCTAATTTAGCTTTCTTTGCAACATCTTTGGTAGATCTTGTCTTCTTTTGACTTCCTTCTCTTCGCGAGCTTCCATTGCTGCAACAACTCTGGTCACTCAGAACGCTCTCATACTAATCTATGTACCCTCTAGACCAGTAACATCAAGAAAGAACAAAATGTTTGCAACATGCATTTGCACATCAAGTTCAAACTTCATGCTCGGATCTAGTCAATCAAAAATCCAATAAGATCCAAAAACCCAAATATAGTGATATATATCACTCATGCATCATTGGCCCAAAAATACGTAGTACTTTGAGTAAAAACATCTCAAGTACCCAGGCTTAGATGCTATACACTGCAAGTTAGGTATATATATTACCTTATAGACCTATTTCATATAACAACTCTTACCTCACTGGCTTGAGGGACAGGTTTATCCATCACTCAAAGTGTGACTTATACGAATATTTACCACAATTGACCATTCGCAATTGAGTAACTGAGACCTAGTGTCTATTAATACTTGTGTCCATCTTAACTCCAAAGGAGCTAAGTCTTCTTGACCTTGAACTTCGTCTTCGTGCCTTGACGTACTTCCATACTTCTTCATATCTTCAAGTGTAATCTCACGTTCACTCGTGTAGGTACTATTGGTATACATGAATACCATAACACCTTACTGTTGGACAAGTGCACGGCTCCATGTCCTCCTTGAAATAGTATCTATTTCTCTGACATCCTCTTCAAATTTGAACCATATTAAAATGGTATAATTACCATAACTTGCATGGCTTAGTATATCCAACTCACCATTGTTCTTCTTCTTCTCTTATCCTTGCATCATCAACTCCCAATAGGGTTCTACTTCATAGGATGCTACTATCAATGATACCACATAGATATCACTGACTTTGAATATAACAGTCGCTGTTACATAGGATATTCTCTCATCTGGTATACCAGGTTTTAGAAAGAACGAGATGGATAAGTGTTATACCAATAGAAGACTAGATAAGAATACTCCATATAAGTATGACATTATTATTCTCAAATGAATAACCATCATAGGTCCTAGATAGATATAGTTTAGATAAAATAACTTCCTATAAGCCTTTACCAACCTACAAGTCTCCTAAAGGTTTCAAACCTAAGGTCGCTTTGCTCTGGTACCAGCTGCGGTGACCCAGCACACCACTGCATGGTGTAGTGTGCAAGTCGTTGATATATACTCACAGAAGGACCTATCCGTGAATATTACACCCCTCAGAGTGGTACAACAGAAACATAGCAGGTCCAAGGTAACACTATAGGATTACATCAATATTCAATACAAAATCTCGAGAACTTCCTCGATACATAGAGGATAGTCTCTTGCCAATGAAAATCCAGAAAAGAACCAATTCGTAGCACTAAGCGGGAGATCAATTCTAGCTCTAACGCTTAATCCACTACTGCTGTTGCACCACCTAAATCTACTTTATCTGGAATAAGATTATCCGGACTTGTACTCGTTCCTCCAGTAAGCGTGGTCTCCTCCATTGGCAGTGTGATCTCATCGTTGTCATTGTTCATTGCGTTGTTATCATCGTTGTCATTGCTCCTGCGTTGCTATTGTTGTTGTTCTTCCGTTGATGAGTAGCGGTTGACTCCTTGTTGAAGTTCTCAATATCGTGATGCACCACCATCAACTCCTTGATGACTCCACAATTCTAAGCAGGGGGTCAAAAGGGCAAGAGTGAGTAACCAGCGTTACCCAGCAAGTTCATTATGTACGGTGGGAAGTTTGATGCACTAGCTACAGCTTTAGACTCCAAGGAGCCTTAGCTTAATGCAAGGTTTTTGTAAACATTTCTTCAAGAGGGTAGCTTTTATTCTGAAAACTATGCCGTCATCCTTCACAGGTGCTAGAACTTTCATGGAGTTCCTTTCCTGCAGCGTTCGCAGCTCCTTCCCGGAACAGGGAGTAACATGTTACAATTTTTTACACTCTGCAGAGGTGCGTTACTTTACCATAAGAGATCAAGACTTTGTTGCACAACCGGGTGATCTTTCCCGTCCACACTCTCTTTGGTGTGGGCCCAGTTTTTGATCCAAGTCATTCACTGTGCTTCTCCGCACAAGCATGCCCACCCAATTCAATGCATAGCAGAATCACCCCTGATGCCCTACCCCTCACGGTAGACACCTAGGCACCCTCTTGCAGACCATCCTAGACCCCCAGTCGCCGTGGAATTAGGGATCCAACCATGTGCATGTAGTCCCGCAAGGACCTACAGCCTACGGCACTGGCAGCCCGTGACATGCTCCGGGAGAAGTACAGATGGCATTTCCCGTCCCATTCCAGGTCTTATGGTTAACGCGTCTTTACGGCGCAATCATTATGACGGCATTTGTTGTTAAGTCCTAGGTATACTTTCCCGTGCAAATGGAACCTCCAGACCTATTCTTCTTACCATGGTTCCATCTGCCAACCATAATAGGTTACCACCACTCAGGTAGATAGCCAAATAGTCAAGTTATTAAAGAAATAGGTTTTATGCTTTCTTTTGTTATAAAGGTGATAGTATAATAATGTTTTGAAAATAGTTTTATAATAAATATTTCAAGAGGTATGAGCAAGTGATGAACTTGCCTGTGTCAGAGGGTGGCAGTTCATGCCCTTCGGGGTTCTAGGGTGCGTTAGAACCCGGGAGATCTGAAAACAAGCAAAGTAGTCCGGGTAAGGACTACTGGAAACACTTGCAATATGCTATTATGCATAAATATGAGATGCATCGTATTTAACCCAAAATACCAAAACTACAAGTAAGCGCTTAGCGTTATTGATTACTTTGTTAACGGTGAGATGCTTTAAGTGTTATAGCTTTTAGACTTAGGTGCTTGCTATGATTATCGAAGTAATGTTTTACATGAGTAATAAACAACTTACAGATTCTCATTAAGAATTGCATTTATTTTCATAATTTTATTTTATTTAACTACTTTCAAAACGTAATAACACTAGAGTGATTGATTTCAAATGAACTTCTTTTTGTGTGTTTTACCTAGGATGAGTAACGGAACAATCATTTACATTACGGTTATTTGAGTTCAAGTTTTATGTGTTGAAACCTTTATTTCAAATTTATTTTCTTTTAGAAAATTAGGTTCTTTAAAAGCTACTAGTACAATTTAATTCCAGTTACTATCGTTTAATTAATTACATAAGAAAATTATTTTCAAATAATTTATTTTAAAATAATTGAAATTATATCCATTTATGGATCTTGGTATTTTTTATTCAATAAAACCTTTTCAATAAATTAAATGAAAATCATATTTGAAATCCTTATAAAATTTGGAGTTGAAAACATATTTTTATGTAATTTTAGGAATTTATTGGATTTCAAAATATTTAGGTGATGTTTAAGTGCATTTTAGTAATTTTAGATAACCTGTAGTTAAAGTTGATTAAATAATTATGCAAAAATTATAATCTGGTAGATTTATTTTTTTGATCATTTGATATTTTATTTATATTTTCTGACTTATGATTCAAAAGTTATGAATTTTATTAATTGTATTATTTTCTGTTATTGAATAAAGTTCAAATTTCTGACAAAGGGACCCACCGTCAGGTTGTTATTAATATAGAAAATTGGATAAGGTCGTGCTGACGTCAGCCACCACGGCCAGCGCCATCCGACCAACGCGCCGGCCGAATCCAGCCACGCGGACGTGCGCGTTCGACACGCACGGACGCGACGTACCCAGGGGTGGCGGCGCCGCCCCTAAATGGTCGCCGGAGCTACCAAGGCGACGACGCACCGCGGCGGCGCACGGCGGCCGAGCTCGATCTCAGCTAGACGGACGCAATCGAGAGGGAAAATGGGTGCAATCGACGCAGCTGCTCACCGAGAGCGTCGGGGACAAGGTTTAGGCAACTGATGGAGCAACGTCCGGCGACGGAATCGTGCTCGACACCGAGCTGGCGTTCGGGGCGTCAGTCCTGTTCTTCTCCTCCAGCGGCTCCCGGCATCGGCGACTTGCACCAGCGTAGAGATCGTCGAGGCGGAGCAGTTGGACAAGGTCACCGTTCCGATTGTTCCTCCGTTCGCCGGCGATTGTGGGGCACGGCGGCAGCCGTACGGGTTAGGGTTAGGGTTTCGGGCGGTTCGAGCGAGGAAGAAGAGAGAAGCGAGGGGGGAGGAGAGTGAGAGAGAGAGATGGGGACGTCTTCCCCTTGCTCTTATCCTCACAGGCGAGCTAGCAAGCAGGCAGGAGGTGGCGCGGTGGCTGTGCGTCCTTCTGGCGCAAGGAAGGGAAGAAGAAAGAAAAGAAAAGACGATTTTCAAATAACCCCTGGACTGTTTGCAATTACTGAAATTCTTTAAAACAGAAACTTCACATATTTAATTAGGGCTTTTAGATAAGTCCAAAATCATAGAAAAATTCATGGATGCTCCTAATATTGTAGAGAAGCTCCACATATTTTTGTTTTGAATTTTTGAAATACCCTAGTCACATTTAAAAATAGAGATATGTTAGTCATTTAAATGTATTCACCATTTATTTAAGATGCACCCAAGATCTTGTGTTCAAAAGCATACTTGCCATGAACATGATCAACTATTAATCACTTTATTATAAGGTTGGGATGCTCAAGTATCTTTGCAAGACTATTTGTGGTCTTTATCATTGGGCTATCTTCTCCCTGGGATTTTATTCCATTGGAGAAATTTTTTATGTGGCTTTCTTAAATAGGCACTTGATTGGATAAAGAGGTTGATACTTTGCCTTCTTGGTCAAAAGATCAATGTTGCCTTTTGTTCCTTTCTCTTGTATTGATCAAATGCTGCTCCTCATCCTTGTTGACTACTTGACTCCAGATGATCCAGCTGATCCAAGTCTGATCCATAATCCCTTGTCGCCTTTGAAGTAATGTTGATCCCTCTAGTCAATATTTGGATATTAGGGCAAGTTCCTAATATCCATTAGTTAAGTTCCATAATTAAGTTGCCTCACCCTTATGGTGAGGCAAACATTTTGATCACAAGGAACTTTGTTTTGAACCTTATTTATTTTATTTGACATTCAATTGCTTTAGGTATACAAAAGAAATCTGTTAACAAGGTAGCTGATCTTGTTACCAAACTACTTCTATATAACACAAAGCCTTTGAATCTCATCCCAAGTTTCTTTCTTATATGCTTGTCTTGCAGGAATGTCTTTGGAAAGATTTGAAGATAAGAAGCTAAGATCAAATAAGAAGATCAAGTTTGATGTAATAAAGTAGATTACTTAGCATTTATATTTCTTTTACGCTTGAGCAATGTAAGACAAAGTTTTCTGGTTTCAACCAATTACATTATTTACTTTGTTTGAATAACTCTTTTGGAGTTGTGAAAGGTGTTGAGTTGGTATTTGTTTATGAGTTATTTGCTTTTTGTATAAGCATGTATAACTTTGTTATTCATCTAAATAAGTTCTCCAATTCAATATCATTTGTATATTCCAATTTGGATCTGATTTCACGCAACCAGTAAAAAAAATGCCTGGAGGTCATGTCAAAATTATCACATTCACCTCAGATGAGCTAAACTCTACTCATGAGGGTGAATGATCTCCAATCCCTCCAGGTTTTTATTTTTCAAAAAATTTAATCGGATTTTCAGATGCATGCATGCAGATGCACAAAATCATACTTCTACCCTTCATGGTTGCTAAATGCTGGGGTAT
>QRDG01000014.1:71901-155440 GCA_012064385.1 Puccinellia tenuiflora
AATATTCCATAGTCCAATACAATAATTTGAGTTTATTCATATTTCCTATTATGCCATTTACAATCCAATAATTATCTAGACACTTTCCACTCATCCAAAATTCTACAATTTTTTGGATAGGCCTAATATCACCTCCTGAACGTTCATTCCATTGTCCCAACCCATTTGAGCAATACTTGGGTAACCTCCTTTGTAATGCCCCTTTTATGCCTAATTGCAATTTCCAAAGCAACCCATAGCTACAAAATTCATTTGGCATCGGTACTTTTTCAAATAGACAACCATCCATAGAACACCCTACCCAGAAGATCATGTCAATATTATTTGATTATGCATTTGGCATACCCATGCCATTAGGGCACTTTTCGAACACCAATTTATTTGACCACCTTCCATGTATCCAATTGAGCTCAAACTCCATATACACACCGTGCTACAACCATTATAACCTACTGTGAATTTTGGGGATTTTTCTGAGATCTGCAAAGCCTTGATCATTTCATCGAGCACCTGGTGTCCCCTACTGTTTTTGAAATTTTGTTGAGACCAAGTTGCAAACCATCAGAACTTATAACTAAGATTTGGTAGGGTTTGGAAATTTGGCGCAGGGTGACGCGATCGGTTTTCTTTCTTTTGAGCCCTGAGTTGAGAGGACCATCTCGATGCCGATGTCGGCATGGGGGCTGGCGTGGTCGCCGCGGGCATGTCCATGCCAGGCGGACTACCACCTCCTGCTCGACGCGTTGAGCTCCTCCCCGTCCCGTTCCATGCCCAGCAGGTGACCCTCCCCCCCTGGACCATCCGGAAACCCGCCCGACACCACACCCTCTCCAGCTCACCGCTGCCCGCAAGCCGACGCGCCGCGGACAGCACCGCCGCGGGTCCCCACCTCACCAGTACCCCCGACGTCACCGATCTTATCCGCAGCCGCGGGTTTCTCGTCGTCCAGCACACACCATGCTACACCATCGCGCAGTGGCCGTCGTTAAACTACAGCACCGTGACACCTCACCCCCCCTCTCCCGCCGGGCCATCATGGCCACTGTCCCCCCCCCCCCCCCCGAGCCTATAAAAGAGCCCTCGAGCCCTCTCGCGCGCGCTGCATTTTCCATCTCCCCCTGGAGCCCCTCTGCTTTTAGTCGCGGAACGGCGGAGCCCTGCTCCGATTCGGCCGAGGTCGCCGCCGTCGGTCCGTCGACCGTGGCAAGCCCTAGACCGAGCTGTTCCTCGATTAAATTCGCAGGGATGCTCCCCTTGATCCCCTACCTGAACGCCCCGACCCCGGAATTATACAGAGAGGCTATGTATTCGGCACAACCATCAAGGTATAAAACAAAGATCGAGACTGTGGAACAAACCGGCACATGATGACTCTACGACACAAGAATAAAGCAACTCATATAACGAGAAGAATACAAATATTACACAACAAAAGGATCACGATCCAACAAGTCATCAAGCGGAAGCGGGTTGTTGTCTAACAACAAGAAGCAAATATATGGCCTAAGAGGCCAACTAAAATCATCCCAGCCAGCTTGTTCCACGGTCCCAAGCTGCCACCTGGGAACCCCAGACTAGTAGTCGACGTCCACGAAGAACCCACCTAGTTGCTCGGTGTCGTCCTCCTCTGAAATACAAAATCATAGAGGCAGCAAAGATAGACTGAGTACGACGGACTCGCAAGTTTAGTAGGGCGATATAGGCCCAATGACGACGGAGGCTCTAAAGCTTTATATGTATTTCTTTTGCATAAAGCTAAGTTTCGATAAACGAAAAATAACTTGACACAGGGCATTCGGCTACTTAGAATACTTTTCAAAGGGGTAAGAGAGTAACATTTGTCATCATTGGTCTCATCGAACCCTTTGGTAACCAACCACTCTCATCTCCACCAAGGCACCCCCTCGAATCACCCTCGAGGAAGTGAACCTTTATCACACGTTGATTATGCAACCTTTAGCTGCCATATCAATTAGGTTAAGATTCTCTATGATCTTATCGTCTATTCCCAAGTTGTCCATAACCGTGGACATGGCTTTTCGAAAAGATTAACCCTGCAGGGTGTACTATTTTACCCATTGGTACCGTCCGGCTCACCTAGTTGGCCCTCTTCCGGGGAAGGCCGGCAAGCAGGCGCGGTTAAACCTTTACCTCGCGTGAGACTATCCAAGAGTCATCTGTGGCCACAGGGCAAGGTTTACCCAGCCTCAGCCCCTGCCCATCGCCACATCCTAAACACCACCATCCTCATCATTCTTTTTCCGCTCACACACACGGCAAATGGAAATAGCAAACTAGAGGACCCTTGGATACGCCCCGCACAAAGTTATTCGGTCAGTAAGGCGCCCATACACCCACCAATGGCAGCACGCTCGTCTTGGTTCAAGAGGTAAAGAACTCGCACCTAGGGGCTAGAGTGAGGCAAAACACCATCCCCGATGGCAATCTCACCCAAGCCGTCTTAGCATTTTTAATTAAGCATCAACATTATCCACCATGCCCGAATCATTCCATCATCATCAACAATTACGGAATTAATAACGGACATAAAGCATTTATTTAAGCATGGCTAAGCATAGCTAAGCATATGAATACAACAATTCTATCTTTATCTCGGCCAACACTTCAACCCTAGGTTTCATAGGTAGGGATACATGTGATTGGCTCGGGGAAGAACATGCATTCATAGGATATTCTAATATTTACCAAAGAGACATTTGAACCGCATGCAATATTATGGTGGATAAAATAATTTGATAAAAACATAGGATGCTAGATGCCAAGAAGGTTAGGTTATCTCTTGCCTTGCTGCCCGGTCGTGAAGTACTGATCGTCGGGGTAAGTAGAGAGACCCTCGACTCCGGAATCTATCGATACCCAAAAGAAATACAAAGCACACATAAATCACAAGAACACAAGATGCAATGCTCAAACACATGATGACATGTCCAATTGATGCAAAGATTCCATTATATAACTTAAGGGCAAATTAAATGGGGAGCCAAATAATTAGGGAAATTATTTGGAAGCAACCCCACATTTAGCTTAGTGACCACGTTCTTCATAATTATTGAATTATTCGAGAAGTGGCTCAAGATGCATGAAACATGACATGAAAATGGTTAGGGTTTATCATTCCGATCATTTCGGTAATTTATTTGTAATTTCGGAGCACCGATGAATAAATAGCAATTTAATTACTTATTGGATTTATATCCTTTATCCAATTCAAGATTAATAACAAGTCCAAATCTTGTCATGAGATGATATTAACATGATCAGAAAGCATTCAACATGTTGATCAAATTGGTATAACACTTGCAAGATTTGAAAAGAAAGAAGTTTAGATTACAAAGCTCACAAAGTTTTACATTTGATTCGGAAATAATCCGGATTGGTCCGGAATATTCCGGATGGTCCGGAATAATCCGGGCTCATTCCGAGCCAAATCCGAGGTGACCTCAAAATCTTTCGGTTGGGGTTTCGGAATTCCGTCCGGAAATGTCCGGAAAATCGGTCGACCCGGAATCGATCCGGAATAATCCGGGTGATTCCGGACGGCTCGAATCCTGGGCAAAACGCGACGGCGGCGCGGTTGTGCACGAAGAGCAAGCAAGAGAGGGAGAGGGGGAGCGGGAGGAGGCCTAAGAGCTTGCGGGCTCACCTGGACTCGCGTGCGTGACCGGTTTAGGCGAAGGGAAGAGCGGCGGCAACCGAATCGAGCCGGCGGGGCTCGGACGGTGGCGGATGGTGTCGAAGACGCCGGCGTTGATCCGGCCGGTCCCGGCCGATTCCTTGGCCTGGGAGGGAGGAGAGGATGCGGCGCCGCTGGTGGTGGTCGTCAATCTACCTCGCGCTCACTCCGACGACGACGGCGTGCTCGGCTACGGCGGCAATGGGATGCACGGCCTCGGAGAGAAAGAGGGAACGAGGAGCGCAGGGAAAAGGAGCAGGGCGTCGTGGTGGTCTCCTTGTTCTCTAGGGGGGCCACGGCGTCGAGCGGGGAGCAGGTGAGGAGCGCGGCAACGGCATGGGCGCGGGCGGCATGGCGCCAGTGCTCCCTGTCGCCACTGTGCACCATCCGGAATTTTCCGGGAAAGGTCCGGAAAATTCCGACTGGTCCGGAATTGATCCGGAATAATCCGGGTCATTCCGGATGACCACAAATTGGCAGAAAAGGCTAGATTTTAATTGGGCACCAAAACAATTCCAGAAAATATGCAAAAATTCTGGGAGTTTCTCCACAAGTAAAACAGCTCACCATACACTTTATCTAGGATTTTGAGCAAGGTGGCATGGCTCACAAATAGACAAAAGCTTTGAACCACATTTTAGGGCCTAAGGAAGTTGGAAACAAAAGGAACCCATCCATTTGGTTCTTGTGCACTTGAGGTGAACTTAGGAAGTGTGTTGGACCATAAGGTCACCTGTCATGACATGGTTACACCATAGTTTGCATTTCAAGAAGTAAAGGTTTGGGAAGTTTGGCTTCCCTCTTTTCATTGTTTCCCAAAAGGTAACTTGTTAACATTAGCAACTTAAAGGCATGCCATGATGCAAACAAGAATGCAAAAAGTGGAAAAATTCTTCGTATTTTTCATTACCAAGTTAGGGCTGTTACAATCTACCCCCCTTACAAGAATCTCGCCCGAGATTCTAGGCTTGAGTGAAGAAGGCGGGGTATTCCTGACGAAGACTAGTTTCTCGCTCCCATGTGGCTTCTTCCTCGGAATGGTTAGACCATTGGACCTTGAGAAACTTGATGGACTTGTTGCGGGTTTTCCTCTCCGCTTCATCCAAGATGCGGATAGGATGCTCGCGATAGGTCAAATCCTCTTGAATGTCCAAAACCTCATGATCAACCCCACGGATGGGATCCTTGAAGCACCGGCGGAGTTGGGAACATGGAACACATCATGGACATCCGGGAAGTTGGAGGGCAACTCAAGTTGATAGGAGAGATCTCCTCGCTTGGCTAGGATGGTGAAAGGGCCAACATAGCGGGGTGCTAATTGCCCTTGATTCCGAAACGACGGACGCCTCGGAGAGGAGAGACTCGAAGATAGGCCTTGTCACCAATTTCATAGTGGACCTCTTGATGATGCTTGTCATAATAGCTTTTCTGACGAGATTGAGCAGCCTTGAGATTTTCTCGAATGACACGGACCTTCTCTTCGGCTTCATTTATCACATCAGGACCGAAGAGTGACCTCTCCCCGGTTTCAGACCAATTGAGAGGAGTCCGGCATTTTCTCCCATAAAGGACCTCGAAGGGAGCCATTTGCAAACTGGCTTGGTAGCTATTGTTGTAGGAGAACTCGGCGAGAGGGAGGTACTTTTCCCAACTTTTGCCGAAGGAGATGACACAAGCCCGAAGCATGTCCTCAAGAACTTGATTTACCCTTTCAGTTTGACCATCGGTTTGAGGGTGATAGGCGGTGCTGAAGTTGAGACGGGTTCCAAGAGCCGTTTGGAAACTTTGCCAAAACTTGGACACAAATAAGCTTCCACGGTCAGAGATGATCCGCAGAGGGACCCCGTGCAAAGGGACAATCCGGGCCATATACAAGTCGGCAAGTTGGCTTGCTCGAATATCATCACGGACCGGAAGGAAATGGGCAACCTTTGACAACCGGTCGATGATGACCCAAATAGCATTGTTGCCCTTTTGTGACCTTGGAAAACCGGTGATGAAATCCATACCAACTTCATCCCATTTCCACTCGGGAATGGCTATGGGGCGAAGGGTGTCCGGCTGGCCTTTGATGTTCCGCCTTCACTCGGCGACAGACGTCGCATTCCGCAACATACTCGGCGATCTCGCGCTTCATGCAAGACCACCAGAATTGAGGGCGAAGATCTTGATACATTTTTGTGCTACCCGGATGAATAGAGATGGGTGACTCATGAGCTTCAGAAAGGATCAACTCCCTCATATTTCCACTCTTGGGCACCACTAGACGGTCACCGAAAATAGACCACACCCTTGTCATCCACCAAGAAACAGGCCGCCTTCCATTAGCGATCTTCTCTTTGATCTCGAGGATTTCAGGATCATTTTGTTGGGCGGCCTTGATATCATCCTCGAGAGTGGATTTGATCTCAAGGATTAGCTAGAAAACCCGAAGGTACAATTTCCAGATTCAACTTAGCAAATTCCTCGTGGAGAGCCGGTTGCGCCTTTTCAACCATCACGGTATTGCAATAGGCTTTGCGGCTTAGAGCATCCGCCACGACATTTGCCTTGCCAGGCTGATAATTGAGAGTCACATCATAGTCTTTATCAATTCCAGCCATCTCCTCTGCCTCAAGTTCAGATCCGGCTGGGTGAATAGATATTTCAGACTTTGATGGTCGGAGTAGATCTCGCAACGGTTGCCCAAGAGGTAGGGCCTCCATTGCTTCAGAGCATGTACCACGGCGGCAAGCTCCAAATCATGAGTTGGATAATTTTGCTCGTGTGGCTTGAGTTGACGGGAGCATAGGCGACCACATGGCCCTCTTGCATCAAGACACAGCCCAAGCCTTGGAGAGATGCATCGCAATAGACGACAAAGTCCTTGTCGGTGTCGGGAAGGACAAGTACCGGAGTGGTAGTGAGCTTGACCTTGAGGGTTTGGAAACTCTCTTCAGCCTTGTCTGACCACACAAATTGTTTGCCTTTCTTGAGTAGTTCAGTCAGCGCCTTGGCTATCTTGGAGAAGCCCTCAATGAATCGACGGTAATAACCCGCCAATCCAAGGAAGCTTCGGATATCTTTGACGGATTTGGGAGTTGGCCAATCCAGGATTGCCTGAATCTTGTCTGGTATCACCGCTACTCCGGCAGCGGACACCACATGACCGAGAAAGATGAGCTCCTTTAGCCAAAACTCACATTTAGAGAACTTGGCATATAGACGGTGATCTCGAAGCTTGGTCAAAACAAGTCGAGATGCTCAGCATGTTCGTCTTCGGTCTTGGAGTACACAAGGATGTCATCGATGTAAATGATGACGAACTTGTCGAGGTACTCGTGGAAGATGGAGTTCATTAGCCTCATGAATGTAGCCGGAGCATTAGTGAGGCCGAAAGACATGACGGTGTACTCATATAACCCATAGCGGGTAGTGAAGGCCGTCTTCGGAATATCCTCCTTTCGGATTTTTATTTGATGGTAGCCTGACCTCAAATCCATCTTGGAGAACACCGTGGCTCCAGCTCAGTTGATCGAACAAGTCGGTTATTCGAGGAATTGGATACTTGTTCTTGATGGTCACCGCATTAAGAGGGCGGTAGTCAACGACCAGACGAGGAACATTTGTATCCCTCTTCTTGACAAAGATAACCGGGCAGCCCCAAGGTGAGCTACTCGGCCGGATGAATTCTTTTTCCAGCAGCTCATCAAGTTGCTTCTTCAATTCAGCTAGCTCTTCCGTTGGCATACGGTAGGGCGTCTTGGAAACTGGAGCGGTTCCCGGAACCAACTCGATCACAAACTCCATGCTGCGATCTGGTGGCATGCCGGGCAATTCCTCCGGGAAAACATCGGGGAAATCACACACCACAGCGACTTCATGACATATCAGGCGGGGTGATTCCTTCCAGGAAATAAAGACTGATCTCCGGTGAAAGAGGAGTGGCTGCGGAAGGAGTTGCAGAAGTTGGGGACCAGTAACGCACTTCCCCATACCTTGGGTGGAACACTGTGACAGTCTTGGCAGCACAATCCAGGTTGGCCTGATATTTACTAGCCAATCCATGCCCTAGAATAACATCGATACCCTCTGACCTCAGGGCTATCAATGAGAACGGAAAAGGAACTGACCCTACGGCTATTTGAACATCGGGAGATATCCAATTTGTACGCCAACTAGAGCCCGGGGTCTTGACCACTAACGGGGGATCCATCATTACAAACGGTATTTGATGGTTGTGTGCATATGATATGGATATGAACGAATGCGAAGCTCCAGAATCAAATAATACTGAAGCTGGATATGTATTGATTTGAAGCGTACCCATGAGAACTCCGGGGTCCTCCTCAACGCCTTCAGCCGAGACGTGGTTCAGGCGGCCACGGCTGACGGTGGTAGCCTTGGCGGCTGGGGTAGAGGGTGCTGGTGCAGGTGCTGAGGGAGCCGGTGCCTTCTGGGGACACTCCCTGGAGTAGTGCCCCGGCTGGCCACAAGCGAAGCAAGTGAGCCCCGGTGGTGCAGGTAGTCGAGGTCGAAAACCGCCTCCAGCCGCACCCAAGGTCGAAGTAGCTGGGCGAGGCGGAGGTGGCAGGTACCCGGTGGGCTTCGGCGCGAAGGGCGCCTTTGGCACAGCACTGAAAGGCACGAAGACCTTGCGCTTCTTGCCCTCGAGGAGGAGGAGCTCTGGTGATCAGCGGAAGCTGGCCTCTTAGAAGCCTCTAGCTCCTTCCTGCCCTGCTCCATGGTGAGAGCCTGGTTGTAGAGCTCTTGGTAGGAGGTGAACTTGAAGGGTAGGAGCTCGTATCGGAGACGAGGTGCGAGTCCCTTGCGGAAGAGGTATTGCTTGTCCTCATCATTCGTCACGTCCCGAGGGGCGTAACAGGGAGAGGTGGTTGAACTCCCGTCCATAGGACTGGACGTCCATGCGTCCCTGGGTTAGGTCCAGGAACTCCCGCCTCTTGAGCTCGAGGATGGGCTTGGGGATGTACGCCGCACGGAAGGCGGCGCGGAACTCCTCCCAAGTGACAACATGGCCCGCGGCAACCATTGCCACGTGGCTCTCCCACCAGGAGCCGGCGGCTCCTTCCAGAAGGTAGGTGGCGAAGTTGACATGCTCCGCCGCCGGAACGTGAAGAGCGGCAAACTTGCGCTCGATAGCCCGAAGCCAATCATCCGCATCAAGCGGCTCCTTAGCTTCAGAGAATGTAGGAGGTTGGGACCGCAAGAACTGGTTGAGAGTGGTGCAGTCCGTGTTCCTCCTGGCCCCTTGCTGGACCAGCTGCTCGAGCAACCGCTCATTGCGCAGACGGTTTTGTTCAATTGCCATCATAACCTCCGCCATTGAGGGTGGCGGTGGTGGATCAGGGTTGCTATGTTCCCCACGACGGGTAGGAGCCATTCTGAAGAATTGGAACAACGACAAGTTAGTAACCAATTCTGACAGATAAGATAGATCATTGGTTGCTCCCAGATATAGGTATTTAAGAAGCAATAAACACCAAGGACAGATTTAGGCAACCACGGTGACATCACGTCATCGAGGCGATATCAAACGGATATAACAGACTCGAGGCATAACTGGACGGTAAGAACCCAAACCCCGAGAACCTAAACATCGACACCAAGCATAAAACAAATAGAGGTAAGAATCAGAGTAGAGCGAGTTGGATGAGAAGCAAAAAGAATCCTAAGAAGGTTTTCACAACTCATTTTTAGGTTGAAAATAATTTTCACTAGACTCGACATCGACCAAAAGAAAGGGTTTCCTACAGGCAGTCCTGCTCTGATACCAACTTGTAACGCCCCGACCCCGGAATTATACAGAGAGGCTATGTATTCGGCACAACCATCAAGGTATAAAACAAAGATCGAGACTTGTGGAACAAACCGGCACATTACAGACTCTACGACACAAGATATAAAGCAACTCATATAACGAGAAGAATACAAATATTACACAACAAAAGGATCATAGATCCAACAAGTCATCAAGCGGAAGCGGGTAGTGTTGTCTAACAACAAGAAGCAAATATATGGCCTAAGAGGCCTACAATAAACATCATCCCAGCCAGCTTGTTCCACGGTCCCAAGCTGCCACCTGGGAACCCCAGACTAGTAGTCGACATCAACGAAGAACCCACCTAGCTGCTCGGTGTCGTCCTCCTCTGAAATACAAAATCATAGAGGCAGCAAAGAGAAACTGAGTACGACGTACTCGTAAGTTTATTAGGGCGATATAGGCCCAATGACTGACGGAGGCTCTAAAGCTTTATATGTATTTCTTTTGCATAAAGCTAAGTTTCATACACCGAAATATAATTGACACATGGCATTCGTCTACTCAGAATACTTTTCAAAAGGGGTAAGAGAGTAACATTTGTCATCATGGTTCTCATCGTCATCGAACCCTTTTGTAACCAACCACTCTCATCTTCACCAAGGCACCCCCTCGAATCACCCTCGAGGAAATGAACCTTTGTCACACGTTGATTATGCAACCTTTAGCTGCCATATCAATTAGGTTAACATTCTCTATGATCTTATCGTCTATTCCTAAGTTGTCCATAACCGTGGACACGGCTTTTCGAAAAGATTAACCCTGCAGGGTTGTACTATTTTACCCATTGGTACCGTCCGGCTCACCTAGTTGGCCCTCTTCCGGGGAAGGCCGGCAAGCAGGGGCGGTTAAACCTTTACCTCGCGTGAGACTATCCAAGAGTCATCTGTGGCCACAGGGCAAGTTTACCCAGCCTCAGCCCCTGCCCCATCGCCACGTCCTAAACACCACCATCCTCATCATTTCTTTTTCCGCTCACACACACGGCAAATGGAAATAGCAAACTAGAGGACCCTTGGATACGCCCGCACAAGTTATTCAGTTAGTAAGGCGCCCATACACCCACCAATGGCAGCACGCTAGTCTTGGTTCAAGAGGTAAAGAACTCGCACCTAGGGGCTAGAGTGAGGCAAAACACCATCCCGATGGCAACTCACCCAAGCCATCTTAGCATTTTAATTAGCATCACAATTATCCACCATGCCCGAATCATTCCATCATCATCAACAATTACGGAATTAATAACGGACATAAAGCCTTTATTTAAGCACTGCTAAGCATAGCTAAGCATATGAATACAACAATTCTATCTTTATCTCGGCCAACACTTCAACCCTAGGTTTCATAGGTAGGGATACATGTGATTGGCTCGTGGAAGAACATGCATTCATAGGATATCCTAATATTACCAAAGAGACATTTGAACCGCATGCAATATTATGGTGGATAAAATAATTTGATAAAATCATAGGATGCTAGAATGCCAAGAAGGTTAGGTTATCTCTTGCCTTGCTGCCCGGTCGTGAAGTACTGATCGTCGGGGTAAGTAGAGAGACCCTCGACTCCGGAATCTATCGATACCCAAAAGAAATACAAAGCACACATAAATCACAAGAACACAAGATGCAATGCTCAAACACATGGTGACATGTCCAATTGATGCAAAGATTCCATTATATAACTTAAGGGCACAATTAAATGGGGAGCCAAATAATTAGGGAAATTATTTGGAAGCAACCCCACATTTAGCTTAGTGACCACGTTCTTCATAATTTATTGAATTATTCGAGAAGTGGCTCAAGATGCATGAACATGACATGAAAATGGTTAGGGTTTATCATTCCGATCATTTCGGTAATTTATTTGTAATTTTCGGAGCACCGATGAATAAATAGCAATTTAATTACTTATTTGGATTTATATCCTTTATCCAATTCAAGATTAATAACAAAGTCCAAAATCTTGTCATGAGATGATATTAACATGATCAGAAAGCATTCAACATGTTGATCAAATTGGTATAACACTTGCAAGATTTGAAAAGAAAGAAGTTAGATTACAAAGCTCACAAAGTTTTACATTTGGTTCGGAAATAATCCGGATTGGTCTGGAATATTCCGGATGGTCCGGAATAATCCGGGCTCATTCCGAGCCAAATCCGAGGTGACCTCAAAATCTTTCGGTTGGGGTTTCGGAATTCGTCCGGAAATGTCCGGAAAAATCCGGTCGACCCGGAATCGATCCGGAATAATCCGGGTGATTCCGGACGGCTCGAATCCTGGGCAAAACGCGACGGCGGCGACGGTTGTGCACGAAGAGCAAGCAAGAGAGGGAGAGGGGGAGCGGGAGGAGGCCTAAGAGCTTGCGGGGCTCACCCTGGACTCGCGTGCGTGACCGGTTAGGCGAGGGAAGACCGGCGGCAACCGAATCGAGCCGGCGGGGCTCGGACGGTGGCGGATGGGGTCGAAGACGCCGGCGTTGATCCGGCCGGTCCCGGGCCGATTCCTTGGCCTGGGAGGGAGGAGAGGATGCGGCGCCGCTGGTGGTGGTCGTCCATCTACCTCGCGCTCACTCCGACGACGACGGCGTGCTCGGCTACGGCGGCAATGGGATGCACGGCCTCGGGAGAGAAAGAGGGGAACGAGGAGCGCAGGGGAAAAGGAGCAGGGCGTCGTGGTGGTCTCCTTATCCTCAAGGGGGGGCCACGGCGTCGAGCGGGGAGCAGGTGAGGAGCGCGGCAACGGCATGGGCGCGGGCGGCATGGCGCCAGTGCTCCCTGTCGCCACTGTGCACCATCCGGAATTTTCCGGAAAAGTCCGGAAAATTCCGACTGGTCCGGAATTGATCCGGAATAATCCGGGTCATTCCGGATGACCACAAATTGGCAGAAAAGGCTAGATTTTAATTGGGCACCAAAACAATTCCAGAAAATATGCAAAAATTCTGGGAGTTTCTCCACAAGGTAAAACAGCTCACCATACATTTATCTAGGATTTTGAGCAAGGTGGCATGGCTCACAAATAGACAAAAGCTTTGAACCACATTTTAGGGCCTAAGGAAGTTGGAAACAAAATGGAACCCATCCATTTGGTTCTTGTGCACTTGAGGTGAACTTAGGAAGTGTGTTGGACCATAAGGTAACCTGTCATGACATGGTTAACACCATAGTTGCATTTCAAAGAGGTAAAGGTTTTGGGAAGTTTTGGCTTCCCTCATTTCGTTGTTTCCCAAAAGGTCACTTGTTAACATTAGCAACTTAAAGGCATGCCATTGATGCAAACAAGAATGCAAAAAGTGGAAAAATTCTTCGTATTTTTCATTACCAAGTTAGGGCTGTTACACTACCTCCCCGGCAAAGCAGTTCGGTGATTAGTGCCACGCAGCCTCGTCTCCGTCCTCGGCCGCCGACGGTGAGCTTGCGGAGCACGCACCCGAGGCGGCGCCCCGTGCTTCCCCGTGGCTGTGGCCTCCTCCCCAAGCGCGGCGTGGCAGGGCGGTCCCTCCGGTGCCCTCGGTGACCGGCGGCGCCCACCGGAGCGGCGGCGACCGTCCGGGACCGAGCCGGCTGGAGTCGCGTCGGGCCTCGCCGCGTCCCCTCGACGCGGGGATGAGGACGGCCAGCTGGCGGCCAGCCCGGCAGGCCGCGCGTCGCCGACGTGTGGGTCCGACCTGGCCCAGTCGCCACGCTGGATAAGTGGAGGCGCCTCCCGCGTAACTGCGCTTCCCTGAAGTGAGGACATATTTCTGGTGAAGTACGCGACCAACCCAGCCCAGCGCAAATGCGGCCCATTCTGTTTTTTTTCTCGAGTGAGCAGCAAATAGCTATTCGTCGCCGAGCCATAACTTTTGAACCGTAGCTCCGTTTGAGGTGATTCAAATATATAAATTCATGGTTTGAGAAGCTCTATCCAGTGGTATAGGTCTCACATTTTGTAAAATGTTTATATGCTCAGCACCCGCGTATGCATGTATAGGTATTCCGCGGTACCGGCAAATCGAGACCCGAATCCGTGACGTGTCCGCGCCCCCCTAAGCCAAATGGTGTCGATCTTCGAAGGCAAGCTAACCACTTGCTATGAACACTCAATCGGTGTTTGTTTGTTTGCATATTACCCTGTCATATCGGTGCATTTTATTGCTTAATATCATCTGTCAACTGTGCGTCACGAGATATCTTGGCTTTGTTTACATTCGTCAACTGTGCGTCACAAGACATCGTGGCTTTGTTTACACCCTGCCAACTGTGCATCACGAGATATCGTGGCTTCGTTTTCATTCCTGTAATACGATAAACCCATCAAGTGTGGGTTGAGTTCCGGCCGGCGACTAAATACATGTTGGGCACCGCCCACGTGGATTGAATCTCGCCTACTTTCTGCATTATTATTTCATGTACCTTTACTTTCCTGCAATACGATAAACCCATCAAGTGTGGGTTGAGTTCCGGCCGGCGACTAAATACATGTTGGGCACCGCCCACGTGGATTGAATCTCGCCTACTTTCAGTAATATTATTTCATGTACCTTTACTTTCCTGCAATACGATAAACCCATCAAGTGTGGGTTGAGTTCCGGTACCCCGTCTAAATACACGTTGGGTCCTGCCCAAGTGGATTGAAGCGGCTACTTTTCTGTAGAGTTGTGGCGTGCGTTGGACGGTACCATGCACCACTCCCCATTCCGGCGACGATGGACTGGGGGAACCGCCGCAGTCAATGGAATGGTGGAACGGGATCGCGTGGACGCCTCCACTAACTTTTGTAGTCGATCTGTGGCTGCTACTGGCCGGAGGCATCTCCGCCATCGCCCGGTTGACGCTAACCAACTGTGCTGTTTTATTTTCTTTTACTCAACCTGTGGCTGTCACTGGCCGGAGTTATCTCCGCCATCGCCCGGTTGAAACTAACCATTGATTGGACTAACTACATATTGCTTGAACTGTTTTGTGCAATTCGTTTCTGTTTCATGTTGATATGATATTGTGGTTTTGCATTGGACTAATCTGCTTCATGTTGATATGATATTATACTTGTTGTGTTGGACTAATCCTTTATTGTGTTGGACTAATCCTCTGTTGTTTGTAATTGTTGTTGAAAGAAACTGGATTAATTTAACCAACCCTCCAAACTTCGATAGGGTCAGTCCATAGTGCCACCAATCTGAGCATTGAACGCACTACCACTGTCGCCCAAATGGGAGAGCCATAACCTATGTAACCTATCAAGCCTCCTTTGATGCTACCCACTTGGCAAGTCTAGTTGGATACTGCATAGTTGTGGTCGGGGCTAGTCTTGTGAAGGTTCCGGAGCAAGGCGTCGCTCATGAGTTGGGGACGTGCCGGATTCACTTCGTCATAAGACATAGAGTTATGTCGGCAGCTATACAGGGAGTGTCTGGGTAGCGTGAACGGTTATGTAAGTGTATCTTGCCGTCATGAAGCAAGGTGCATTTAGATGGGTGGTAACTGCAACCTCTCGAGAGTGTGTCAACTAGCAGCTAGCCTTGTTCCTAGGTTATGGAACAGTTCAGTGTCGGTCACACTATTGTCCTTTGTCGAGTCCGGAGGTTAAACTTAAGTTCAGTTTGAAAGAAAGGTGAACAATCTGATTTAGAATAGGCTGTTGCAGGGAACGTTACTTGAGTCCCGGATGGTTACCCGTGTTTGGGGTGACGGTGTGATCGTTGGGAGCCTAGAGTTAGGCCCGGGCCAACATCAACCGTGCATGCCCAGGATGGAAAGTGGAGGCCAGTGGGCCTAGCAATTTGACAGATGTGATAAGGCCATTGGGCCTAGTTGTGATGACAGGTGATGTTATAATATTTGGTACCAACGGGTACACTCGTTATTCGTCACAGGTAAGTTCTCTTGTGTGATCACCGGTATACGATCCAACCCCACCTGGCTTGGACTCTGTACTGGTGATACCCCTATTGTTTGCTTATGCCATGATTTGTTGTGCTGCCTTGTTGCTACCCACTTGGACTGCCGTAAGTAGACACTCGCCATGTTTAGATTATTTTCTGTCGCGAGCTGCTTATTGTCTGACTTCTTGACTGTTCATGTCTTGTGGTTGTTTTCTTGCGAGTACGTCACCGTACTCAAACTGGCTTTTCATGTGGCCAGACGTTGAGAAGACTCATCTTCTACCATATCAAAAAGTAGAGCAAGAGCGTGCTAGGATCAGTAGCCCAGCCAGATGCCTGTGGAATGGAGTCCCTCCAAGCCGTTGCCGAATATACGACTTCCGCTGCCAGTTAAACTTTGTCCCGTGTCATACTTGGCCATGATATTTTATCTTGCCTTGATGGCCATGTAAACCATTTGTAGCCCTCTGGGCCTGATTGTGTAATGATATTTCTGCTATGTTGCATTGTCGTAACGTGCGTCCGGATATCCTAGGCTGGCGCACGGGGCGACCGCCTCTCTGGCGATATCCCGTGGATGATATCACGGAGAAGACAAATTGTGAGTTACATGCGCCAATGAATAACCTTAGTTTTCCGGTGGCGAATGGCTATGCTTTACCACATCAACTTGGGACAACCTTCCATTTTGGTGAGATTCCAGCTGGATTTGCTCGTGTCGGGGTCACGAAAGTTTTGTCGTGATTCAACTCAATGCATCTTGACATTCCTGGAGCTGAAGGCGAGAAGACATTGGGAGAAGTCGAGCTTGGTATCGTTCTATGGAAGAAGAAATACATCAAGTTTCCAGACTCGGCGCCAAGGCCACCGACTCCTCCGGTTAGAAATTCACCACAGCAAAGTCCACCCTCCTCCCCCGACGATTGGGAGCCCACCGCGAGTCCATCGCCCGCGCCGTGCCGTCAGCCGACTGCTGCGCCCACTAGCAGTAATTTGACAAAGCGGAAGCTGTTCACGTCGTCCCCTGTCAAGAAACATGCTAGAAAACCCAAGGAAGTCAAGGCTCCTGAGAAGTTAGCTGGCGAGATGACTATGGAGGAATTAAAACTGAGCACACAAGGCAAGGCTAAAGCCTTTTTTGAACAGAAAAAAAGGAAAGACTGGAGGCAAGACTTGACCCCATAAAGGAACTTCTGAAGACTATACCAACCGAGGTAAAAGATCGCACCGTTGACAACCTATATAGGTTTCCACAGCCGCCCCTTTCAGACTATGAGCGAGGTATTGACAAGGTACTTTCCTCACAGACGGAGAAAGAAAAAGCGTGCGGGAAAAGAGTTGCCCAGCTCGGAGAACAAGAAGCACAATCGATCGCCCCGCTCATTGTGCCTTCTGAAGCTCGGGAAATCGAGCATGGAGAAGTTGTCATTGGCGACGTGGGCTACCAAATAGCGCAGATAACAATTCAACCTAAATTTGAACTCGGGCTGCCTCTGGTCGAAAATCCGAGTGCTCTAACAACACAGTTATATAAATTGAATAACTGGTACATGGCCGCCGCAAAACAAGGGAGAGAATATCTCATGGCGGGAGTTAAGGAACAACACTACTTCCGAGAATATGGTGTGCAGGTTGAGTTCTCCGAACTTTTTCAGATGTACAATCAACTTGCTCTCGACAAATCTATCATCAGCTGCTATTGTTTGTAAGTAATTTATTCATGTAATTTAATTATTTATTGTTAAGCTCGTTTCATTGCTTGTAATTATCCACACAACATTCTTTTGTACGCTATTATGCAGAATGAAGATTCGTGAATGCCGAATGGGAGGAATCTGGGACATTGGGTTCATTGACCCGGATAAAGTTCATGAAGTCACCGTAGAAAGTCCTCTGTATGTCTAGGACACAGAGGACCGTTTGCTAACATTTTTTAAGCGACAAAGTACCAAAAAGGAAATACTTTTTCCTTACAACTTCGGGTTAGTGTTACTGTCTTGTACACATTCTATTTTGCTTTCCCGATAATAAGTGTAATTGATGAGTTCTGAATACCTGCGTATATAAATGTGTGCAGGTTCTACTACATTCTGTTTATCATTAGACTCGACGAATGAGAAGTTGAAGTCTGGGACTCATTAAGGAAAGATCAAGATGATTACAAAAGCGTGCGTCTAATGCTCAAGAGGTAATTTCAATCGCACTATATCGTCCACTTTCGTTCATTTCCGGATATCAAAAGTATATAAAATAACTCCTCAATTCATTTTCTTTTCCGGGCAGGGTTTGGAGAAAGTTCATCGCGAAAGAACGTGGTGAATGGAAAGATAATCTGGAGTTCAAGGCTAACAATGTAAGTACTACTACGTATCTAGGTCTGTGTATCTTTCTAATACCATTATCATTCTCTTGATTATTATTTGATTAAATTATATTCTTGTATAGTGGTGTCTGCGACAACCACAGGGGACGCAACTATGTGGATACTACGTTTGCGAGTATATTAACATGAGGGTCAATGAGAGAGTCAATAATGTAAGAAATCGAGAGGTATCTAAACATCATACACAACTTTTATTTTGCTACCATCAATTGTGTTTAGTTTCGATCATAACTGATTTGATCTCTTTCTTTTAAAGATGTCAAGAAAGCGGAACCAGCTTCTACCAAAAAACCGCGTAAAAGCTATTGCGGAGGAATTGGCGGGATTCATGCTGACGCATGTCATAGATGAATTCGGTGAATTCCACTATGTCGAAAAATAGACTCCCTCCGTGCATGTACTAGCTAGCGGTGATCTCCATTGTAATTATGACTTTATATGTAATTAACAAGAGTACTTTATATGTGTAGTGAGTACTTTATATGTGTAGTGGGTAATTTATACGTGCTCTCCTCCGAAACCCTGAAAAATGAGCGAAAAGGAAAAAAAAAACAGAAACCCTAAACCCCGAAAATTAAGCAATAGAAATAAAACCGAAAAAATAAGGGGGGCAAAAAAAGCAGGAACCTTTAATACCGGTTGGTATTACCAACCGGTACTAAAGGTCCTCCTCCTGCGCGCGCGCTGCTGTGCCCACGTGGAGGGCCTTTAGTACCGGTTGTATATAAAACCGGTACTAAAGGGGTGACCCTTTAGTGCCGACCTTTTAGTACCGGTTGCACAACCGGTACTAAAGGCTATATACAACCGGTACTGATGCCCTATTCTCTACTAGTGTATGCCCTAATGACGCGTTTTGTACACGTCATTGATTATGCACCACTGATAGTACAAATCAGTGGTGTGCCATGTACTCGTGCCGCTGGTAAGTGTCTTATCAGTGGTGTTTCTCGCCACGCCACTGATACGAGTAAAAAGTCGCAACTAAAATTCCAAATCCGACACTAATTCTGTTTTTTTAGAAAAAATTAAACAGAATTAATAATTTATGAACTCGAATTTTTACTTAATGGTTTCATTCATAGCATCCATCATGTGCATAGTTTCGTGCCAAAAGTTTCTAGAGAAGCCGCCTCTAAAATTTTGGTAGGTTAAACTAGTTTGGAAGCCTATTTAAGTTTTAGGGGCGGCTTTCCAGAAAGTTGGGGGTAGAGCAGGTTATCGGGGAAGCCGTCCACAAAGACGAAAAAAACTGGGCCTTACTTACCAAGGAGGAGAATGACGGCCCACGGGTTCAAGATAGCGGTGTGTCCATTCAATCAGAACCAATTAGAGGTGTCGACATAAGTCACAAACTTTGGGTAGGGGTTCGCTCGATCATTTTTGTGTGAGATTTCGGCTCGATCCTTGATTTGAGAAAAGCTAAATCATTATTATGTTCTAGTTATTAGTGGTAACAAAAGCCTAGGATGCCACTTTGATCGATAGCATAATAAGTATAATGGTTGGGTATAATGGGGTTGATGAGATGCTGGAGGAAAGGGAGCCAAGATGGGGTCAGCGGTGACATGTCCAACAAGACTAGCAAGGAACGTATCACGTCCAAAACCAGTTCTTTCTCTTTCTTTTTTGTGCGTGTCAAAACCAAGTTCTTTTAAAAAATCTGCAATGTTATGTCTTGTCTGTTAGAAGATGTTCCGGATAGATATCTTCACAATTAAAGAAGAGCCGGTGGTATCACACTTCTCGTGGTGTCACACGTACATAAATTACTGATAATACCACCGCGGATTGCCCTTGCTTGCTCCTTTCCTCGTTAGTTGTTAGCGCTAACAAATGTCCAAGCCCAAGTGCCGCGAGCCCGCAACAATCCAAACAACGCAACAAACCTCGTAGCCCCTAACACCTCCTTGCGTCCTTATCCCTTATTATCCTGCCCCCCTCCTCTCTCTTCCCGTGTAACCTGCATCGGCGGGGAATCACCCTGCTAAAAGAAATGCGCCGTTCTCTGTCCAACAAATCGATAACAAATGTGATCTCTCATGTCCCAGCAACGAGCGGACTAATTTCCCCTCTCGGTCTCGCGATGTTTTCTAGGATCACGCTATTTTGCCCACAGATCAACGCCATGGTCGATCGGCTACCAACCTACCTTCACATTTATCGTCCACCACCGCACTGGCCGGCGCCACCACGTAGACACGGTTGCGGACCTACAGGCGCTAACCTCCCTCCTTTGGCGGTGTGCTTCACCCGCACATGGCGGATGCACTACTAGGAAACTAGCTATAGGTAGAAACTGATTTTGTGGCGCACCAAATAGCCATGCGCCACAGAAATATTTTCTGTGGCGCATTGTTTTGCATGCGCCACAGAAAATTTGGAATTCTGTGTCGCATAGGGCCACATGCGCCATAGAATTGTTGAAAAAAGATCCCACCCCCGGATCGCCTTTTCAGTTTTGCACAAAGTGAAAGAAAATAATAAAAATTCAAAAAATAAAATCCTTTTAGATATAGGGAAGGTTTAGGGTCTAGTTGTTAGGAAAAATTAAAAATACACATTTTGACTTTTTTTCCAAAAGTAGATGAAAAAATATTTAAACGTCCATAACTTTTGCGTACGACGTCGAAAAAATGCGTTTAATATCTCAAAAAAAACTAGAGAAAACTTCGGACTCGATTTCACCCGGGTTTACCCGGTTGGACTTTTCTCAGATTCTCAAAATTTCAAAAGAAAAAAAGTTATTTTGGAAAGAATAAATTTTCCTGCAAAATAAAAAAATCAAAAAATAGAAAAGACAATTCTGTGGCGCATATCCACATATGCGCCACAAAATTGTTGGGCGGGATTTGAATTTGAATCCTGCCGGCACCCCCCTTCTCCCTCTCTTTTACCCTTCTCTCCTTCTCTCCTCCACTTCTCCTCTCCCCTTCTCCTCCACTTCTCCTCTCGCCTTCTCCTCCCTCCTCCTTCTCCTCTCCTCCTCTCCTCCACATCTTCTCTCCTCCTCTTCCTCCACCTCCACCTCCAGCGACCTCCTCCACCACCCCGGCGACCTCCACCTCCGGCGACCTCCTCCACCACCCCGGCGACCTCCTTCTCCACCTCCACCTCCACTTCTGGCGACCTCCACCTCCGGCGACCTCCACCCCCACCTCCGGCGACCTCCTCCACCACCCCGGCGACCTCCTCCTCCACCTCCGGCGACATCCTTCTCCTCCTCCACCATCTCCGGCGACCCCCATCCTCCACCCACCCACCTCCGGCGAGCCTCGTAGTGCATGTCCGTCACCATCTTAGAGGCTATCTCCACAAGGACGTTCGTGCACCCGTCCTCGTCCTCCGGCCGGTAGGAGAAGAAGTTCTACAAGCATGCACATAGGTAAAATAGGGTCAAAGCCATTAGTGCAATATCGGATTTATAGAATGATGAGAAGTCAAACAAACTTACGTAGAAATAGCGGAGTGTCTTATCCTCCATGTTGTTGTACTCGCCCTCGGGATCCGCCTCATAGGTGTAATGCTTGAAAGTCCAAGCTACACTCTTGCCACCATATGGGAGGGTGACAATCCCAGGGAAGAACTTCCTGACAAGACATCCAAGGATGCTCGCGTAGGTACGCTGTCCCTTCATTCTAGGAGGCACATGCTCAAACGACCTACACAATGAAAAAACCAAAATTAGTATGGTTAGCGGGTCAAAACACAATGAAAAGCTAAAATTGAACATAAACTATAATAAGTACCTTTTCCCGGTAGGCACGAGAACAGTGTGATGCCCGGCGTAAGGAAGATCGAGGAGTGTCGCGGCCCCCCGCTGATACGGCGGCTTGGTCTGCGGCGGAGGGATAGTCGGGTCAGTCTTAACCCACTCCTCCTCCGGCGGCTCCCACTGCAGCGTCAGGTCAAGCTCAAACCCCTCCTCCCCAGGTCCCTCCTCGCCCCCTCCTCCTCCTCGCTGTCCTCCTCCTCGCCGTCCTCCTCCTCGCCCCCTCCTCCTCCTCGCTATCATCCAGCGACTCATCCTCAGAATCCGGCTCCGGCTCCTCCTCGTACTCCACGTCCTCCTCGTCGAACTCCTCGACCGGGGGAGGACTCTCTCTCCTCGTAATCCCACGCCGTGCACTCCTCACACGTGGAGGTGAGGGTGTAGGTGAAGGTAGCCGTCGTGCCGAACTTGATCGCACCAGGATTTTCTTCACACTACGCACCTTTTTTGCCAAGGCCTTCTTCATGTTTCCTGCATTGACAAAAAAAAAAAGTTTCATCAGTATACATAATCCAAAATTAAGGTAAATAGATGAAACAATAATGAGTAAAGTAAAAAAGAATACAATTAGATGAAGCAACAATTAGAATAAAACAAAATATATGGTGTAGCGACAATGAGTTCTCACAAAATAAACTAGACTGACAATCACTGTTACATAGAGTAGCATTGACCTATTACATATAAGCTAGACTGGCAATTACTAATACATGTGTCCTCATCGCTATCAGTAGCCTGTGTCGAGATCATTGGGATCAACTATTGGACCACCCGTATCGTCATTACTGTCAGGGTCGCCACACCACCAACCCTCCACGGAACCTGGAGGTGGTCCCTGTGGCTCATTGACGTCAAGTCCTGCGTGGAACCGCTCTAGCAAAGATACATCGGCTTGGTTATGAACCTCCACGACTTCATCATGCGCAGTGTCTTCCTCCATCCCCGCATCTTCGTCTTCTTTGACGTATTCCATGTCATCATCGGTCGGCAAGTTGATAGTGAATATCCCAGGGAGCCCTCCTTCCTGATAAAACTCGCCGTCAGATGTTGAGGGGTCTAGGCGGCGGTAATCTTCACTGTTAGGCATAGGCGGCCTTGCGGCGGTACCGTCATCACAACATCCCACCCTTGTAGATGCTTTTGATATGCTTTTGCTGTTTTCTTGCACGGGTACGGGAGATAAAATACTTGGAAGGTCTGGGTAGCCAAAATGTAGACGTCGTCTCCCGAATACTTGGAGCTTTGTTCAACTTCGACCAATCCAATTGTAGGATCCCGTCTCACCCGATGCGGGTCGAACTAATGGCATTTGAATACAACGGGATTTAGCCCTTTACCAAAACCATAATTCAACTCGTATATAGCCTCGACTCTTCCATAGTAATGAAGTTTATCTGAGCCTTCACATAGCACCCCACTATTTATTGTCTTCCAGTTGGCCCGGTTTGTTGTGTATTCATGGGTATGGAAGCGATATCCATTCACATCATAAGCATGGAATGAGTTGACGGAATGGCTAAAGCCATGGGCAATGTTTCTAAGCTCTGGCTTCATCTCTTTGTCCTTTTTTGCCTACAAGTTTAGCATGAGAAGTTTAGAACGAGGAATGAGAATGTCCACGGTACTAGAAAAGTTAGATAGAGCTCCGAGGTGCGACCCACTTCACCGACCCCGCTTAATCCGTAGTAAGTTCCGACACTTAGAGGTGAAAACTCCCATTTCGGGTGTCGGACAGGGAATCATGTGACGGACCACATTAAATGTTGGTTCCCCATGGTCCTATGTACCAACCTAACACAACCAAGCAAAAAAGTTCATGCGTCTACCCCCTCTCGGCGCCGGTCAAAGGGGTAGATCGATAGGTTGGACTTTTTTCCAGCGGGTGTAGGATTTCGCCGTAGCGGGGGTCCGGAGCGTCAGAATCCCACAAAAACTTGAATGAGTCCCTAATATATGTATAAGAGTGTGTTGGTAGGTTGCGGGAACCAAGATACAGCTCCGAGGTGCGACCCGCTTCACCGACCCCGCTTACTCCGTAGTAAGTTCTGACACTTAGAGGTGAAAACTCCCGTTTCGGGTGCCGGGCAGGGAATCATGCGACGGACCACATGGAATGTTGGTTACCCATGGTTCTATGTAACAACCTAACACAACCAAGCAAAAAAGTTCATGCGTCTACCCCCTCTCGGCGTCGGTCAAAGGGGTAGATCGATAGGTTGGACTTTTTTCCAGCGGGTGTAGGGTTTCGCCGTAGCGGGGGTCCGGAGCGTCGGAATCCCACAAAAACTTGCATGGGTCCCTAATATATGTATAAGAGTGTGTTGGTAGGTTGCGGGAACCAAGATACAGCTCCAAGGTGCGACCCGCTTCACCAGCCCCGCTTACTCCGTAGTAAGTTCCGACACTTAGAGGTGAAAACTCCCGTTTCGGGTGCCGGGCAGGGAATATGCGACGGACCACATGGAATGTTGGTTCCCCATGGTTCTATGTACCAACCTAACACAACCAAGCAAAAAGTTCATGCGTCTACCCCCTCTCGGTGCCGGTCAAAGGGGTAGATCGACAGGTTGGACTTTTTTCCAGCGGGTGTAGGGTTTCACCGTAGCGGGTGTCCGGAGCGTCGTAATCCCACCAAAACTTGCATGGGTCCCTAATATAAGTATAAGAGTGTATTGGTAGGTTGTGGGAACCAAGATACAACTCCGAGGTGCTACCCGCTTCACCGACCCCGCTTACTCCACAGTAGGCCGGTTTCTGCACTATCTCATAGCTGAAAACTTCCACTTCGGGTGCACGACATGGAATCATATGTTAACATGTGCCAAAAGTTGGGTTGAGATATTAATATGATTTAACCTAACATAATCAGGGAGGAAAAGCCTACCGAGCAGCCCCTATTCAACACCTAGGGAAGGGGTAGACGACGCCTCGCACGTTCGGTCCACTTATTTGGGGTTTCGACGCATGCGTCCCGCACCGGAGGGTTATATATATTATCGAGAAACATAATTAAGTGAAGTAAGTGAATGTACTAGAAGCCTTAACAAAGAAAATAAACAAAGCAAGCATATCAAAACAAAACAAATAAGGGGGGGGGGGGGGTTGGTTTGCCGTGCGCCGCCACCAAAGCACACGACAAAGGACATATGTGCCGTGTGCTGCCACCAAAGTGCACGGCAAAGGACATATATGCCGTGTGCTCGTTTTATACACACGGCGTAGAGTTTCCCGCGAATTTATTTAGAGCGCGGGAAATGAGCCGTCGCGACGGGAAATTTATTTAGATATTTCCCGCGAATTTTTGGGGAGCGCAGTAAATCCTGGTCAACCGATTTGCCGTGATGGTTGATATGGCGCACGGCAAAGTTATATTTGCCAAGCGGTGAAAGTTTGCCGTGCGCTTTTGTGCCATTTTGCCGTGACACATTGTTTGCCGTGTGCTCATGATCTTCTGTGCCGTGTAACAAATATTTACCGTGATCCTTTTCTATCACTCACGGCAAAGTATACTTTGCCGTGTTCCGGGAACATGGTAGCACACGGCAGAGATTGATCCTCACGGGAAAGACAGATTTTCCGGTAGTGCGGTGTGACCCCATTGTGATTACGTTTGTGTTACCATTCTTAACTAAACACCGTCCTAGAGATAAGGTTGGTCTTTGTAGCAGAATGAGTAAAATGTATCCGTGGTCACCGAACTTATGGACCTCACTCACTTTGATCCACGTACTTTGGAAAGTACGATATACGGTCACTAAAGACGCTCTGGGGTCCACTACGGTCACTAGAGAGTTTTATGCAAAAAAAAAAAAAAAACGGTCACTAGAGAGCGTAGCGTACGTATTTGCTTATGTGGTGTGTTGTTGACCGGTCGAATCGTCTAGCGGGCAAATGAGCACTGCGTTTCTTTTTAGCAACAAAAAACCCGACACGCTCCGCAAATTCCCCACCACGCTCGGTGCTCTCCTCGATGTCATGCGGTGCCCCCATGGAAACGCCTCATCGCTTTCTCAACTCTAGAATGGCATGAAGGGCCGGATTGGCGTGTGCGATGCAGTTAACAGAGATGTGGTCTTCCTACCTATGGCGTGCGAGGACGCACTCACCGGCCTGTCCGTGGCCACGCCTCCGCGGTTGTGGCGCTGACACTCTACGCCGGCAGCGACCTAGTGCAGATGCTTACGATGACGCGGAGGCGTCCAGGGAAGTTGAGCTTGGCGCAGTGGCCGCAGAACTCGAGTGTGGCGATGCCATAGGCGCGCGTGCCTTTGACGGTGGTGTCGAACGTGCCAAGCCATTTGCGCACGGCGCCGCACGGGTCGCGGTTCTCCGTCGCCCACATGCCCCAGGGACGCTGTCGCACATCCCAACTTACCACCCCTCCTCGTGCGTCACTTGCCCACGCCCCCATCATTCCCAAAGCCTGCAGCAGAATTGAGTGGCCTTTTTTTACAAAATCCACACGGTTAGAGGACGGTCAAAGCAATGCCACGTCATCGAATATAGGGCCTTAACATGCGGGCAGTGACCATAGATGAAACTCCACGTGTATTCGGTGACCGTAAACCGGTATTTCCGTACGATGATCAAAGTGACCCGGGGCGACAAGTTCGGGGACGAACGATACATTTTACTCTAGCAGAATTAATAGTCGATGTTGTAAAAATTTGTCCCCTATAGTTCCTTTAATTTGGGGAGTGTAATGGGACGGAGGCCCTTCCCTTGTTGGCTGAGTTTGTACTCCAAACTCCTCTTAATCAATGGAATGGACAAATCTTTTGCCTTTCCATCGAAAAAAGGAAAGGGAGGTGGCGGTGGGAAGGCCGTTACCAGATATATAAGGAGAGTAAATCGAGTGGCACCGACTCTTATTTTTAAGTATAAAAATGTTTTAAGTACGAAAAGGCTAAAGAAGAAAAACCTGCTTCTGTATTCGGACATATCGCTTTGCGAGACCCAGTGGCTGGCACAAAACATCAACCTATGGGGCATCAGCTCTTACAACTATTCAATCATAATGTATTCTATAGCATAATATGTGTGCTGGGAAGGTTGCGGTGGTGCCGGAGTGGCTTTTGTTGGCGGTGTCTCCTCCTCCGTTGGTGCGGCTCAGTTGGAGCTCCGCCGCGGATCTACCGTCCCGTCCTCGTTCGCAGCTCAGTGGAGTGCTCAAGAGGACTTCCCCTTCGCCGGAGTCCGAGAGATGGCGGGTCCGGTGATTGACGACCTTGAAGGAGCGGTTGCGGTTGGCCAAGAAGGTGTTGCCGTTCGTCGAGCAGGGTGGAGGTGCTTCTGCACCGAGGAGCGTCGACTTCCTTGTCGCGTGGGGGAGCCTCCCAGTCCAAGGTTTCGGAGGTGGTGCGGCGGGTTTCGCCGGCGCAGCGGTCTTCTCGGAGTCGACGACGCCGAAGTCCAGAAGGGCTTTTCTGTAATTTTCTTGTTTTCTGGGCTTTTCTGTAAGATTCCTGGCTGATGTAACTGCGACTTCCTCGCAAAAAAAAAAAAAGAAGTACGACGCCTCGTGAAGAAACGACGTCCTGATGGGAAGCGGCGTCCCGCTTAAGCCCGGAAAAGCAATCGGTAGTACTACCCTCCGTTCCATAATGTAAGCTTTTTTAGCATTTCTCTTTCCATCCGTATTTAGACATGTTTTAGTGCAAGATTCATTTGAATCTTACACTAAAACATGTCTAGATACGGATGGAAAGAAAAATGCTAAAAAGGCTTACATTATGGAACGGAGGGAGTACAAATTAAATCAATCAAGAGCTGCAACTAACCAGACTACGTTTTAACTACGATGTGGGGCGGATCGGGAGCCGCCTTGCCACCCCATTGATGGCATTAAGGCATGGAGAGGTTGCAGTTGGTGCACGTACGTGTTGTTCGGCATAAGTTATGGCGATTGTTTTCTACTTGTACTCTTCATCCATTGAGTTGCTCACTCGCACCCAGCTACCGGCCAGTAGATACTAGATAAATTAGTCGGACAACTTGGTAGGTATATTACTCAATTTCTAGCCCCCCTCTTCATCCATCGGTACAAGGATATCATACCTAGTAGCCAAATCCTTCGTGCAGTAGAATGAACACTCGAAATTGTATAGCTTGGACATCTCAAATACTCCGTAGCACTGAAGGTTCCAGGTATGATGGGGATATTCTTAGAATGGGATGCACCGAGAATGGAAGCAGTCAACTATACGGCTCAATGTGACCTCCCTGACTACTTTTTTCATTCCCGCTTTTCTCAATCCAGCTTTCTTTGCTCATCTAGACAAATGTGCAAGCCCTCAGTCCAGTTTCATTAGAGACCCGCAGCACACGAAAAAACAGTTATAAACAGTGCAGCAACCACGAGCCTAGGCTTGAGTCCAATCTCTCTTAATCAAAGTGTAAGAAAATGCTAATTCAAGATAATCTTTTATGGGTTAATTTGGTCTAGTTTATTACACAAGAGGAGACTTGAGTGCCAGCGGGAACACTTCCTTAATGAACCCAGTTTATATGTCGGCCCTATCTCCGCTGGCTGTGCCGCCTGGCAGCACACCATCGGTGCCGCATGAGACAGCATAGCAACCCGACCAACGCTTTCGTCCAGGGTTTTCAGGGACTGAGACCGGCTTGGTACAAGGAGAAGGTTTAGCTAGAGAAAAAAGGTAGACATAATCTCTTCATCACAGAAAAAGGGCATCGCTACTTTCGATATATTCTGTCATGTACAATATCTTTCACTATTGTAGACCATTATATATCTTTGATCTCCATCGTCCACACTTCTTGCGCAGGGGCTTCAAGCGGAGCATGGCAACCAGGTGAAACGAGAGAGTTTGGATTCGGTCAAGTACATTGACGACAAATTGGAAGGCCCAAAGTGCTTCCCTGATGTAAGTAGTTTAACCATCTTGACTGACCGTGGTGCTTGCAAGAAGCTAAACAGTCCGATCTGCATTTGAAACATGATGCACTGATATACTTGTAGAGTATCTTTTCGGTGTGATCTGAATAATGCTGGATGGGGCGACGCTGTGTGTGATTACAGATTACTAGTGGTCTGGTGGATGGCGATTTTTTTTTTCGAAAAGGGGAATAACTCCGGCCTCTGCATCGAGTGATGCACATAGTCGTTTTATTGCGAAGTTTCAAATATCAAGTATTACAACTCATGGATCACATAAAGTGGAAGAATAAATCAACCACTGAAATAAAGACAACATTTGGCATCTAGGCATCCCTAATACGATTAATATGCTGCCACGAACCCGGCTGTAGATATCCTGAGCAACCATCAGTAGTCGTGCACATCCAGTAACCAGAAGGTCCCGTTGATCCGACGGGAGTAAGAAAGCCCATAGTTGAATCCAATGAGCCGCCATATTGATAACCTGCAAAATATGAACATTTTTTGATGTATTAAAAACAGTGTTATTTCTACAGTTCCATATAGACCAACAAATCGCTACAACGCCGTTACGAATACGCGCTTTCTTTAGTTTATCAATCCCATTAAGCCAATTACCAAACATATTGGTTATATTGGTCGGTGGAGAAATATTGTAGGTACTGTAGACAACCGCCCAAATTGTTTTCGCAAGAGGACAAGTGACGAAAAGATGTTCTAATGTCTCCTCTGAGCCACAAAAAGAACACTTTGTACATCCTTGCCATCTCCGCTTAGCAAGATTATCTTTTGTGAGCATGACTCTATTTTTTAGAAACCACATAAAAACTTTTATCTTCAGTGATATCTTTAATTTCCACAGATATTTATGGAGATATGCAGCATGATCATTCAACAAATCTTCATACATAGATTTAACTGTAAATCTGCCCGAAACGATGAGTCTCCAAACAAAATGATCTAGTGTCTCCTCTAAATGTATATCCATCAATCGGAGTTATAAATGTGACCAAGCATCCCATTTATCCCCCACCAATCCTCGTCTAAAACTAATATTCAGAGGAGGTGCAGTATTTAAGACATCATGAACCAAACAATTCTTTCGGTTAGTAATGCTATATAATGATGGATATTGATTTTTTAACGGAGTATCACCTAACCAAATATCTTCCCAAAATCTTGTTTTTCTACCATCTCCGATCTTAAAATGACCCCTCTAGAAGAAGTCATCCTTAACCTTCATGAGTCCTTTCCAAAAAGGAGAATCATTCAGTTTAACACTTACTTGTGACAACGACTTGTCAGAGAGGTATTTGTTATGCAGCAACTCCTGCCAAACCCCTTCCTCATTCAATAATTTACTAAGCCACTTACTCAGTAAACATTTATTTTTCAACTCCAATACCTCTATCCCTAGACCGCCCTGATCTTTTGGTCTACAAACCATGTTCCATTTAGTAAGTCTATACTTACGTTTAATATCGTCACTTTGCCAAAAGAACCGTGATCTGTAAAAATCTAATCTTTTTCCTACCCCAATAAGTATTTCTAAAAAAGATAACATGAACATAGGAAGACTCGTTAAAACTGAATTTACTAGTACGAGCCTATCCCCATAAGACAACAATTTGGCTCTCCAACAATTTAGTTTTCCTTCGAAACGACTTTGGACTGGATACCATTCGGAGTTTAATAATTTTCTGTAATGAATCAGAATACCTAAGTATTTAAAAGGAAGAGACCCTGCCTCACACCCGAAGATCTGTTTGTAACGGTTCTCCTCCTCCTTTGCTTTGCCAAAACAGAATATTTCACTTTTATGAAAGTTTATTTTAAGTCCCTAAAGTTGTTCGAATAAACAGAGTATGAATTTCATATTCACCGCTTTAGCAAGATCGTGCTCCAAAAAAGGATAGTATCATCTGCATATTGTAAAATAGAGACCCCCCTCAATGAGATGAGGAATTAGACCCCCAACTTGGCCATCATTTTTTGCTCTCTCAATTAAAATATCCAACATATCGACTACTATATTGAAAAGAATAGGAGATAAAGGATCTCCTTGCCGGAGACCTTTTCGGGTTTGGAAATAATGACCAATATCATCATTTACTCTAACCCCTACACTACCTCCCTGGATATATCTCAATATTTGGTCACACCACTGAGGATCAAAACCTTTCATACGCATAACTTGCTGCAAAAACGACCATTTTATCTTATCATATGCCTTCTCAAAGTCAATTTTAAAAATCACCCCATCCATCTTCTTCCTATGAAGCTCATGAATAGTCTCATGGAGTACTACTACCCCCTCTAAGATATGACGTCCAGACATGAAAGCCGTTTGAGAAGGTCTGACCACCTTAGAAGCAACCGCCGTAACACGATTAGTCGCTACTTTAGTAAATATTTTAAAGCTTACATTTAACAGGCAAATGGGTCTATACTGTTGTATTTGTACCGCATTTTCTTTTTTTTGGCAAAAGAGTAATCACTCCAAAGTTCAAACGGAACAGATAAGCTCCCTTGTTGCAATTGGAAAAACATAGCCATCAGATCATCCTTAATAACTTCCCAAAACTTTTGATAAAATTATGCAGGGAACCCATCTGGTTCCGGTGCTTTGTTATTTTCCATTTGAGATATAGCTTCATGCACTTCTTTAGCCGAGAAATTAGATGTAAGAATACTATTCTCATCTGTAATTAGCTGCGGGATATCATGATTCAACTCCTCCATAAGAGAGAAATTATTTGGTGCCGATGCTCCAAATAATTTCTTATAATATCCGGATATATAAATCTTCAGGTTTTCTTCTGCCACAATTGTTCCGTCATCTTGTTCTAATTGAAAAAAATTCTTTTTACGATGCTTCCCATTTGCTATAAGATGAAAGTATTTCGTATTATTTCCACCTTCTTGAACATGTTTTACTTTAGCACACTGAGCCCACTTGGTCTCTTCATCGCGCCTAAGTCTACTTATCCGATCATTTGCCTCTCTCAGAGCAACCCGTTCGTTGTCATCTAGAGGAACCGTTTCAGCCTTGATATCCAGAGCATCGATAATCTTAAGAAGTTTTTCTTTTTCTTTTTTATACTTTCCACTCTGGTTTTTTGCCCAGCCGTTAAGAAAACGCCTTAAGTGCCTAATTTTGTTAAGCCACCTCTCAATAGAAGTGTCACCTCTATTAACTGAAGCCCATTCGGCTGCTATCATATCATAAAACCCCTCTTGATTAAACCATGATAATTGAAAAGAGAAGTGCGGCTTATTCCTATATGAGCATGATTACCAGAGTCCAACAACAAAGGCGCATGATCAGACCCCGTACGAGTCAAAGCACGCACAGTTACTAAAGGAAATTTATGCTCCCACTCTACACTAGCCAGAATGCGATCGAGCTTATCAAAAGTGGGCGTATCTCCATGATTTGCCCATGTGAATTGTCTTCCAGAAAGATATATTTCTCTCAAATCATGACTTTCTATGATCGCATTAAAAATAAACGGCCATCTAGGGTTGAAGTTATCATTATTTTTGTCTTCTTTTTTCCTCAGAATGTTAAAATCTCCGCCTACCAAGATAGGAAGAGATTCAGTGCTGCACATCCGAACTAGTTCAGAGAGAAATTCATGTTTTTTGTCATCTTGACCTGCTCCGTATACCGGAACCAAAGCCCACTCAAAACCATCATTTTTGTTCTTAAGTGAAACTTAATCGAAAAATCCCCAACGTTAACATTCTTAACCTAGAGAGAAGCGCGATTAAAACCCACTAGCATACCCCCTGACCTTCCTTGCGGTGGTAAGATATACCAAGCAAAATCCATGCCAGCCGCTAGTCTATCTAGAAAATGGTTTGCAAAGTTTGATCTTCCAGTCTCCGACAAGGCTAGAAAGTCCAAACGTTGCTCTCTAATGGTTTCTTGAATGAAATCATGTTTAGCGGGATCCCGAATACCCTCACAATTCCAAAACATGCCTTTTAACCCCGTCATTATGAAAACTCAAAACTAATATTTTTTAGGTTTTCTCCTAATTCTTACACTTCTTCTAACTGTGGAAGTACTATAATCTTTGTTCTTCCTCCTGCCTCTACAACTTTCAGTTAAATGTGTTGGCAAGTCCACATGATCTGCTGTCTCCAACAGCTCCTCATCAACCAAATCTTCGGATAAAGTTGCAGGTTTAGATAGAGCCAAATTATGAGGACCGAACTCCCCATCCACATTGGTCTGATCCGTTTTTTTTAGAATGAAAACAGCTCGTTCTAACTCATTACTTTTAATTTCTTTAACCGAATTAGCAATTTTCATCTCATTGTTACCTAAAGAAATTCCCATTTTCTCTGCCCTAGCAATAACCTCACTATCCGAAGTAGCAGTAATAGAGAAAGCATCATTAAAATTGTTACCTTCATTAGGATCCCGACGCTACGACAAATCCATCGCTCGCTCCATTATGCTGACATCGGCAAACGGAAGTACACATGCGTTGCTACTGTTAGCTAGCTTCTCGAGGATGGATGAAGTTAATTATTTTCATATGGATTTGGTTACCGAGTTGTGTTTGGTCGTGAATGCAACCTCAGTATCCATGAAACTATGAATTGATTTCATTGTCCCTTTCTATACACTAAAGTTGATTCCCTCGCATTTGCGCGGAACCCCTGCTAGAGGCCGGGGGGAGGTACCGCACGGATGCAACTTCCTCGCACGCGCGACTCTCCTCCCTAGGGTTCCTGCGGCGGCCGCCGCCGGCCCGCCTCCCCCCCTCCCCTCCTCCCGCACGCGCGCACGCGCGCGCGCCCGCCGCCGGCCCGCCTCCGCCCCTCCTCCTCCCTTCCCTCCCCTCCTCTCGCACACGTGCGCACCCGTCGCCCCCCGAGGCGGCGGCGCGCCTCCCCACCTCCCTCTCACTGGTCCTCTCCCCTCCTCTCCCCGTCGCCGCCGCCGGCAGGGGCCGCCGGGCGTGGCCTGGGCGGCGTCGGCGGCGGCGGCTTGCTTCTCCCCGGGTGGTGGTGGGGAATTCGGGGGTTTCCCAACCCAGGCCGCGGTGCTTTCAGGGCGGCGGTGGTCCGGCACGGCCGGGAGGCGACGCGACGACGGTGGCGCCCACGGTGCTGCGGGCGACGCAGCGGCGGGTGCCGACGGGCAGCGGAACGACACGGCTCTCTTGGCCCAGATCGGGGCCCATTGGGACTCATCTGGGTTGGGCTGGGCCAGTCTGCAGTACGAGCTGCAACAGGCGGCAAGGTAGTGGGTCCCGAGGGCAGCGGCAATGGCGGCCGGCCTGTTGCAGCGTGACGGCAAGCTTCACGGGTCCGATCCGGACCCGGCCGGACCCTATTAGGACTGGTGTGCCCCCGCGGGGGCTTTACGGGCCCGTCGGGCCCGGCCGGACCTTGCGGGGACTGGTGTGCTTGCAGCCACGTCCGGTCGACTACCGCCCTCGGCGGTGGAGGTAGTTCCCTCCCGCGCGGCCGTGGTAATGCTGACCTCGGTTCATCCTACTCTTGGTGGCGGTGTAGCTGGTACAGGGGAGCAGCGGTGACGGTGGCCGGCCTGTTGCAGCGTGGCGGCGGACTTAACGGGCCCAACCATGGCCCGGCTGGACCCTATTGGGATTGGTGTACCCCTGCAGTGTGGCAGGTGGTCAGCCGAACCTAACAGGGACCGATGTGTCCTGTGGCCGCGTCCGGTCGATTACCTCCTTCGGCGGTGGAGGAAGTTCCCTCCCACGCGGCCGTGGTCCTGCTGATCCCGTGTCTAGTTACCTCTCGCCTCCGTCTTGCAGACCTCGTGTAGCTAGTTTCGGAGAGACGACGATGGTGGCTCAGTGACCATGGCGGCGCATGTTGGTGGGCGGTGTGTCTGGTGGTGTCTAGGCCTCGTCCTCGCAGGGCCCTGTGCTACGGATCGTCCGAGGGCGGTGGATAGGGTTTTTCGGGAGAAATCCTTGTCGGCTCGCCCGACACCGATGCGGTGCCGCCTTTGGGTGGTATCTCCCCTTCTTGAAGGGCGTCGTGGCTACCCGTCGTCCGCCTCCCTTAGTGTACCGGGAGAAACCCTAGGATCAGTCCGCTGGTCCAGGCAGCAGCGTGAGCTCTCCTTCCTGAAGGTGCTGCTTGGTACTTGATGATTCGGCGCTAGCAGCGTGGTGGTACTCCTTCGGAGGGCGCGACGGTTGCGGGTCATTATAGTTTAGTCGATCCGCTTATGTCTCCATTTTGTTTCTGTTTTTTCTTTTCTTTGGGCGTTTGCGTTTGCTTGCTGTTGCCCCAGCTTACGTGGTGTTGCGTTTGTATCGAGACTTGTATGATGGTTGTTGCTTTATTTATAAAGTGGGGCGAAAACCTGTTTCGAGGAGAAGTTATAGAAAACAACGAGTTTCAACCTTATGCATCCTATTCAGAAATTTTGGCTACGCCAACAGCTCAAGTCAATGACATACTAACACAGTGACTTACGGATAAACCACTTAACTGACCGGATCAGTATAGGTGCAGTTGTTCGTGCTTGCCGCTGGTGGAATGTGTTGACAAGCCAGTTGCTCATTCATCCCACATACCTTCATTATCCACCGGTCTCCAATTAAAAATTTCATACTATAACCCATCACCATTTCTTAATTTTGTTTGCTCAATCGGTTCCTCCTAACGCATGATGCCACTGTTAATTTACGTAGTGTACGTGTTTGGTTTCTCTGCTACATGCCTAGAAGAACTGAACTCCGGTCATGTCTTCTGAAGTTCTGATGCCATGACTTTTTTTGGCTCTGAATTAACGACCACATGATAAATTTAGATGGCAGACGTTAGTTATTGCTTCGTTACTACTAGCTACTTAGCACGCTATGCAGCTAGCTGAGATAAATACCGGGCACAAAGGTTGGTGATTTACTGAAGTCCCGGTCCTGTGCACATGTTTACGCCCATCCAGAAGTAGCATCAGCATTTGTCTTTGGCTTTTACGCCATGTGCATGTCTTGTAAGACCTAAAAACTGTAGAAACTTGCTCATGTTTTCCTTCGTATTTTAGCATGGGGGAATGGGAGCACGAAAGGGAATGGTGAAGGCGTTGAGTGGCAAAGTCGCGCAGACCATCGATCGATGTGTTATGTCTACCGGAATGGGATGCACGGGGAATTCCAATAAGAGATGTGCTGAAGCTCAGGAACCAATAAACATATTTTCCGGAAAGTGGCGACTTCGTCGAACCTTGCTCAGGTCCTGAAGCTCGAGCCACCTTCTCGGAGCAAAGCTGGTGGGGAGTACTCCCTTCAGCTGGATCCCTCGAGTGCGAGACTCGCCACACGCCTCTGTGATAGAATATGAGTTGTAGTATTTTGTAAATACATGTATACGTGTTGTAATATGTTTGTAACCCTAATATATCAATATATAAGGCTAGGACGCCGCCCCTGTTGGGCAGTGCGTTTCACCTCAATTCATTGTTTCTCTCATTGTTTAACATGGTATCAGAGCCCAAGGTCTCGAGTTCAAGTCTTGGCTTCCGCGCTATTTAATTTAAAAATAGTTGTGGCCTCCTATATATCCCACGTCTATGATCATACCATATGTCAGCCTAGACGTGAGGGAGGTGTTAGAATATAAATATATAGCCTAGCCCTTTCCATCAGTTCGGACTTTTGGATTATATGGCTAGCGCATCAATTCAACCGTGTCTGTCAGTTTCTTCATTCTCCTACTAAAGATCACTGGTCAGCCGTCAAGAGGATTCTGCGGTTTGTTCATGGTACTCTTGATCATGGTCTTCTCCTTCGACCGTCAGTATCTACTTCTATTGCTGCTTATTCTGACGCTGATTGGGCTGGAGATGTTGGAGACAGGCGATCAACTGGGGGATATGCTCTCTTTTATGGTGAGAATTTGATCGCCTGGAGTTCTCGCAAACAGGCTACTGTGTCACGTTCAAGCACAGAGTCTGAATATAAGGCCGTTGCTAATGCTACAGCTGAGTTGATATGGGTAGAGGCTTTGCTTAAGGAACTTGGTGTTCGTCAGGTTTCTCCACCTATTCTATGGTGTGACAATATTGGCGCTACTTTTCTTTCTTCTAACCCAGTTTTTCATGCACGGACGAAGCATATTGAGGTGGATTTTCACTTTGTTCGTGAACGAGTTGCACAGAAGTTGTTGCAAGTTCGGTTTATTTCTTCTAGAGATCAGCCTGCCGATATCTTCACCAAACCACTACCGTTGCCATTGTTTCAGGAGTGCAAGCGCAATCTCCACATGTTTCCCATAGTTGAGATTGAGGGAGGCTGATAGAATATGAGTTGTAGTATTTTGTAAATACATGTATACGTGTTGTAATATGTTTGTAACCCTAATATATCAATATATAAGGCTAGGACGCCGCCCCTGTTGGGCAGTGCGTTTCACCTCAATTCATTGTTTCTCTCATTGTTTAACACTCTGAGCCCATTGCCCCCAAGGACACGCCTGGAATCTACTATAGCTTCAGCTTCACCCACCACGCCGTAGGTAGCACGAGACGGTTCTGCACATGAGGGGCAGTCCCACGATGCGAGGCGCTGGCCACGAAGCTGCACGAGCTCATCGCCGCAAAGCAAGTCGGAGGTGTTAGAGTTGTATTATGTGTCCCTATATAACTGTACAGTTCTCCTCTTATATAATGGGTTTGTTGTATATTTGTCATCTGTACATGTACTATATATTGTGGCATTTGGCCTCCTGGAAATACAAGTTACGTTTTCCCTAACATGGTATCAGATCTAGGTTAATTTTTTCGCACGTTGCAACTCGTGCTTTTCCTGGCCGCAGTCCGCCGCCATTTCTCTGACCTCCACCTGCACGTGCTGCTACCCCTCTCTCTGCACGCGCTGTTGCTCCTCCTCGGGCCGTCGCTGTCCACCTCCAGCCTCCGCCGCCGCAGTCCACATCGGGCCTCCGCCGCCGCCGTCTTCCTCCGGCAGTCGCCGCCGCCGTCCTCCTCAGGCAGCTGCCGCCACCGTTGCCGTCCTTAGGCAGCCGTCGCCGTCGTACTCCTCAGGCCTCCACCGTCCTCGTCAGGCCGCCGCCGTCCGCCTCAGGCCGCCGTCCTCGTCTAGCCGTCGGGAGCTCTTGGAGTTGTCGGCCGGGAACTTCCGATCGACTAGAACTTCAGATCGGCTCGATCTAGTTCCTCGGCTCGGCTCGGCTCCTCGGCTCGGCTCGAGCTGCTTCTTCGACTCGGCTCGGCTCAGCGGCGCGTGACTTCTACTCAGTTCTGTTTCGGTATTAGAAATAAATAAAACTAAACAGGTACAATGTCTTCGTCTTCGGGTTATGTCACCATCCCTCGCTGCCCCGTGATCTTTGATGGGACTAACTACACCGAGTTTGTTGGCTTCATGCACATTCATATGCGTGGTCTTCGTCTCTGGGGTCTTCTTACTGGAGAGGTCCCCTGTCCACCGCGCCCCGCTGCTCCTGTGGCTCCTATCGAGCCGACGCCACTGGTTCTTGCTGCTGATGCTTCCAAGTCTGATAAGGATGCAGCTAAGGAGACTGATGCTACCATGGTTCATGCTTATGAGAAGCGTGTTGTGGAGTACGACACCTCTCTTGCCGCTTACCGTGATGATTTGGTTGCCTACAGTCAGTGGATTGATGAGGATGCTCGTGCTTCGGCTGTTCTTTCTTCTAGTGTTCTTCCTCAGTATGCCTCTGAGTTTATGGGGCTCAACACTGTCTACGAGATGTGGACTCACCTTCGCCAGCGCTACCAGCCATCTGGCGATGATCTCTACCTTTCAGTGGTTCGTCAGGAGCATGCTCTTCAGGAGGGTGACTCCACTGTTGATGAGTTCTACACATAGAGTTCTGCTATATGGCGTCAGCTCGAATCACTTCGCACTGCTGTCTGTGGTACTTGCCCGTGTTGCCAGACTGTGAGGTCAGACTTGGAGTTCCAGCGCGTATATGAGTTCTTGTCTCGGCTTCGTCCGGAGTTTGAGCCTCGCCGTGCTCAGCTGCTTGCCCGTGGCCGTATTCCTATTTCGGCGGTTCTTTCTGAGGTTCGTGCTGAGGAGACTCGCCTCTGTGGTGCTGGTTTGCTTGCGGTTCCCTCAGTTTTTGCTGCTCGAGCTCCTGCTATGCCGCCGACTGCACCACTGCTTCCTCGTTCCAGTGTTCCGCCGCTTCTACCCACGCCTTCTGGAGTAGATGGTCGTTCTCGTGTTCTTCCTCATTGCGGCTATTGCGACAAGGATGGTCACACCGAGTCTGGTTGTTGGAAGAAGCAGCGCAAGGAGCGCAGTAAGGAGCGCACTTCTTCTACTGGGACTCGAGCTTCTTCTTCGTCACGCTCCGACGCCTCCCTCACTGAGCAGGATATTGTGAGGCTTAAGCGTCTGCTTGCTGCTTCAGGTTCTTCCTCGACAGGTACTGCAGGCTCTGTGACTGATGCTTCTCGTACTGAGCGACCACCGTCTACACAGTCAGGTACATCCCGTTGGTTTCTGGATTCTGGAGCTTCTTTTCATATGTCTTATGATTCTTCCGCTTTACCCTCCCTTAGATCTCTCGATTCTCCTGTTACTGTTCTCACTGCCGATGGTACTCCTCTTTCTGTTTCTAGTCGTGGTAATCTTACCACTCCTACTTTCTCTGTCCCTAACGTTTCTCATGTTCCTCGTCTTATCATGAATCTATTTTCTACTGCCCAACTTACTGATTCTGGTTGTCGCGTCATTCTTGACGTTGATTCTTGTTATGTCCAGGACCGTCGCACGCGTACCCTGGTTGGAGCTGGCCCTCGGCTCCGTGATTCTCCGGGGCTCTAGGAGTTAGACTGGCTTCGTGTTCCTCCCGCTGCCACCACTACTGCCAGTTCTTCTGCTTTCGTCGCTTCAGCTACCGGCTCTTTCTAGTAGTGGCATCATCGACTCGGTCATCTTTGTGGCTCTCGTCTATCGTCATTAGTTCGTCGAGGTCTTCTGGGGTCTGTCTCAGGAGATGTCTCTTTACAGTGTCAGGGTTGTCGTCTTGGCAAACAGATTCAGTTGCCTTATCCTACTAGTGAGTCAGTGTCTCAGCGTCCTTTTGATTTAGTTCATTCTGATGTGTGGGGTCCGGCTCCCTTTGCGTCGCAAGGGGGCTATCGATACTATATTATTTTTATAGATGATTTCTCTCGCTACACTTGGCTTTACTTTATGTCTTCTCGTAGTGAGGTTCTCTCTATTTATAAGCGTTTCGCTGCGATGGTTCACACTCAGTTCTCTATGCCTATTCGCGTGTTTCGTGCTGACTCTGCTGGCGAGTACATATCTAAGATGTTGCGCAGTTTTCTTGTGGAGCAGGGTACTCTTGCTCAATTCTCTTGTCCTGGTGCCCATGCTCAGAATGGTGTTGCTGAGCGCAAACATCGCCACCTTCTTGAGACGGCTCGTGCGATGATGATTGCCGCCGCCCTTCCACCTCACTTTTGGGCTGAGGCTATCTCCACTTCCACCTACCTCATCAATATCCATCCTTCTGCTACTCTGCAGGGTGGTATTCCTTTCGAGCGTCTTTCGGATCGTTCCCCTGATTATTCGGCGCTTCGCTTGTTTGGTTGCGTTTGTTACATTCTTCTTGCCCCCCGTGAACGCACCAAACTTACCGCTCAGTCCGTTGAGTGTGTTTTTGTTGGCTATAGTGATGAGCATAAGGGTTATCGGTGTTGGGATCCTGTCGCTCGTAGGATGCGGATTTCCCGGGATGTAACCTTTGATGAGTCTCGTCCCTTCTACCCGCGTCCATCCACCTCGACATTTTCGGTTGAGGATATCTCTTTTCTCACCTTTCCTGATACACCTCCATCAGTGCCCCATATTCCTACTCCTCCTCGACCCACTGTTGTTGATTCGGCCCCATCCTCTCCTACGTCATCGGCGACTTCTTCTCCCTTGTCGCATGACTCTCCACCTTCCTCACCGGCGTCTTCCCCGTCCCCACCTCCATCACCTCCGGTGGTTCCTCCCCGTCCCACTTTTCCCTTCCATTACACCCGCCGTCCACGTGTTGTGGACGAGTCCACTGATGTGCCATCTACTTCTGGTGTGTCATCTTCTTCTGCTCAGCCGACTTATGGTCTTCGGGCTCGTCCTTGTCCTCCCCCTGACCGCTATTCTCCTGACCGTTATGGTCTTTCGGCTGTTGTTGAGCCGACCTCTTATCACGATGCTGTTGCTCATCCTGAATGGCAACTTGCGATGGCAGAGGAGATTGCTGCCCTTGAGCGCACTGGAATATGGGATTTGGTTTCTCTTCCTCCTCGTGTTCGTCCCATCACGTGTAAGTGGGTATATAAGATTAAGACTCGCTCTGATGGATCTTTTGAGCGTTATAAAGCTCGTCTTATGGCTCGGGGCTTTCAGTAGGAGCATGGTCGTGATTACGATGAGGCATTTACTCCTGTGGCCCATATGACCACTTTTCGCACACTTCTTGTTGTGGCCTCTGTTCGACACTGGTCTGTGTCTCAGCTTGATGTTAAGAATGTCTTTCTTAATGGTGAGCTGCGTGAGGAGGTTTACATGCAGCCCCCACCTGGGTATTCTGTTCCTGATGGCATGGTTTTTCGTCTTCGCCGCTCTCTCTACGGCCTTAAGCAAGCCCCCCGCGCCTGGTTTGAGCGCTTCACTTCTGTGGTGACTGCTGCTGGTTTTTCTCCTAGTACTCATGATCCAGCGTTGTTTGTTCACCTTTCTGCTCGTGGTCAGACTCTTCTTTTTCTATATGTTGATGACATGATCATCACTGGTGACGACCCTGAGTATATTGCCTTTGTCAAGGCACGTCTTAGCGAGCAGTTTCTTATGTCTGATCTTGGTCCTCTACGCTATTTTCTTGGGATTGAGGTTTCTTCTACCTTTGATGGTTTCTTTATCTCTCAAGAAAAGTATATCCAGGATCTTCTTGCTCGTGCTGCTCTTAGTGATGAGCGTATTGTTGAGACTCCTATGGAGCTCAATGTCCACCTTCGTGCCTCTGATGGCGATCCCTTGTCTGATCCGTTGCGTTATCGTCATCTTGTTGGGAGTCTTGTCTATCTAGCTGTCACTCGTCCGGATATTTCCTATCCTATCCATATTCTGAGTTAGTTTGTTTCTGCTCCCACATCTGTTCACTATAATCACCTTCTTCGTGTTCTACGATATCTTCGTGGCACGATATCCCACCGTCTATTCTTTCCCCGTTCCAACTCGTTACAGCTCCAGGCCTATTTGGATGCTACGTGGGCTAGTGATCCTTCGGATCGCCGCTCACTTTCTGCTTACTGTGTTTTTCTTGGTGGTTCTCTCATTGCCTGGAAGACGAAGAAACAGACTGCAGTATCACGTTCGAGTGCAGAGGCTGAGTTGCGGGCTATGGCTCTTTTGACGACAGAGGTGACTTGGTTACGATGGCTATTGGAGGATTTTGGTGTTCCTGTTACAACACCTACTACCCTCTTGTCAGACAGTACATGTGCTATCAGTATTGCGCGTGATCCTGTGAAGCATGAGCTTACCAAGCATATTGGTGTTGATGCTTCTTTTGTACGCGCTAGTGTGCAGGATCAGGTTATTGCTCTTTAGTATGTGCCTTCCGAGTTGCAATTGGCGGATTTCTTCACAAAGTGCCAGACTAGAGCTCAACATGGATTTTATCTCTCCAAATTCAGTGTTGTGGATCCACCATGAGTTTGAGTGGGATGTTAGAGTTGTATTATGTGTCCATATATACCTGTATAGTTCCCCGTTGTATAAGGGGTTTCCTGCATATTTGCCATCAGTACATATATATTGTGGTCTTTGGCCTCCTGAGAATACAAGTTGCGTTTTCCCTAACAGGAGGGAGTATGAGGAACACCTGCATGCTCACCGGCTAAATCTCTCAGATATCGACTCACATCACATTGCACGTGCCATGGTGCCGGCCTTTTATGTGTCTAGTCACAGGTACACACGCTACAGACTCTACTGTGCCCATCACCCAACGCAACAGGGGTGATGTCCATGACAATTGACACGTCATAGGAGATGCACGAGCAGCAGCCGCTCAAGAAGTGAAAAAGAAGAAGCGTCTTTGTTCTGAACAATGAGCGACTATGGCTGAAGCGAACACCCACCGGCGGAGGACTCTCCTTCCTCTCTCCTCCCGCCTTGAGAGTCCACCGAGGAGATCCAGATCCGGCCTCTCTCACCGCCGGCGCTCGCGCAGGATGGTGTAGAGACGGGCTGGGGTGGCTCCCCTCTCTGTACAGAGTAGTATTAGGTCGTTTTAGCTGTAGATTTGTGTTTGGCTTTATGCGAGTGGTTGGCGTTATGCCGGTAGCTTGGAGCGTGTCGCCGGAGTTTGCGGGCCGATTCCGGCGCTCGGCGGCTCTCCTCTTCACCGTGGTGCTCCTCTGGATGGAGCCGGAGGCGGAGAAGAGCGTTGCTGCCGACGTCTCCTTCAATAAGCTCGCCGTTTGGGCTTCACATCTCGATCTGGAGGTGTGTTGCTCTGCTGGTTCGTCGGGTGCTGCTGCTCTTGGGTCCTTTCATAGCCATCAAGGAGATGGAGGAGGGGATTGGAGGAGTGTCGTTCTTCGGCGGCCAACTGCTGATGCTGACCTTGGCCGTGGACGAGCGACGGCGCAAGGTGGCCGGCGGGTGTCTCTGTTGGTACTCCATGGAGGAGGGTCGCAGAGGAGCTCCGATCTGGTGTCGGCATCTTCAATAAGCTCGGGGCGTCGCGGATCTGGGCGATTGCGGGCGGATTTGTCCTTCCGATTCAATAAGCTCGTTGTGTCCTTGTCCCTGGTCTGCGGGATCTCTCATGCCTCTCTACTCTCATGGTGGGAGGGGAGTTGGATGAGAGGGATTTGCAGATCGGTTTGGAGTTCATCCTCACCGGAGTTTGTGGTGAAGCTACGCCGCTCGCGGAGACGCGATCGATGGGCGGTCTTCAACGCTCCGGTGACCTTTCTGGTCGAAGGGCGGCCATGGGCGGCGACGATGTTTCGCCGCGTTCTTCCTCCTGGCGACATGCCTAATAGGAGGCAGTGTTGCTTCCGGCTGGGGGCTATGGCTCTATGCTCTAGCAGCCTCCCCGTCCCAAGTGGCCTCGTCCCCGGCGACGGCGAGGTGCAACCCGGCTGGTGGCATGGACTTGATCGCGTTTCCACCTCTCTGTTTGAGGTCCTCTATGTAAAAGTCCAGGGACTTGCTTTGTATTTCCTAGTTGTTGTAGGGCCTGCTTATAAGGTGTACTGTATCTTTGCCTTCCAATAAATAAAATCCTGTTTTAGTTCAAAAAAAAAAAAAAAAACAATGGCTCTAACCATGCTAGGATCGATGTTTGCAGGCCTTCGAGAGCATACAGTTTTTTTTTTGAGGGCAATCGATAGTAGTGTACAGTTGCCAGTACAGATTAGCATCAAAATTAGATAGCAGCAACTAGCAGGTATACAATCAGCTCAAACGTACATTTAATCCAACGAACCGTCAACAAGTAGCCAAAATAAAAGAATATAATTTCGGACCAAATTCCCAGATATAGTTCCGAGCACACACCAAATGCTCTTAGTTCGAAATTCCGATCATATTCTCTCAGCAAAATCGCCAGTCCTGACTCAAAACTCCCTTCCTTCCCACAAAGTTGCTGGACCCGGAATTTTTTGCTGCAGACTCGTAATCTACTCCAATCCGTATTGATGGAGGAAATGGGACGCTCACTAAGCTACAACTTTCAGAACGGAATGGGATAAGGGGGTAAGGAGGATCAGCTGAATAAGATTGGTACTTTGCTAAATATTTCTCGGCTTCTTGCTAAAAAATAACATAAGAAGATACTTTTAGCTTCATTATGAGGATGGCGTTTTGGCTCCCGGGTGCACCTGCACCTGGTATGCCTTTTGATTTTTTAAAAATTGAAAATAGTTCGAAAAATTTTGAAAAAATTTGGAAAGCAACATACGCAAATGTCGAACACTCGTGAAAACTTTCGACAGAAAATACCAATTTTTCTGCTCTGTGCAAAAAGAACAAATTTCTGACAAAAACCGAGATGGTTTTTGTCAGAAATTTGTTCTTTTTGCACACAGCAGAAAAATTGGTATTTTCTGTCGAAATTTTTCACGAGTGTTCGAAACTTGCGTATGTTTGTGTCCAATTGTTTTCAGAATTTTTCGAAGCATTTTCAATTTTTAAAAAATCAAAAGGCATACCGGGTGCAGGTGCACCCGGGAGCCAAAGTGAATTTCCGCTTCATTATATACTACTTGAGCACAACAATTGATTTCACATACTGATTCTGATATGTCTATGTATTGTTCCTTTCTAGGCCAATGTGTTCCTTTGTATTGTCGTTTGGGTGATTTTTCCAAATAAAATTACTATTTCATGTTGGTGAATGGTTTAACTTGTTGGTGTGCTTGTGAGAGTGCGTTACTTGTGGTCAGAGCGGAGAGGAAAATCGACCGTATCATAGTTGTTTGTCATTTGCTTCTTTCCGTTAGGGTGGGCTTCTTATAGCTATTTCAATTTTGGTTGTCATTTTTGGTTTGTTCTTTCAGATGGATTACCGGATTACCGTCGATTGCTAGAAGTGCTAAATAGATTCGGGTTGACGGTTGTCATCGTATTTCATTTGAGACCATGTCAGTGCTAAATGTGCATTGTTTTTCTCAATATCGGAACCTGTGCTTGTCAGGTTATTAATCTCGGAAAGTTTCTTTTCGAGAGGGTCGCTGACATGTTGAGAAAGGATATCCCTTCAACGCAGATTTGTGTTATCCTAAGCGGCTAAGCTGGATACCTGGTTTCATGCAATGGCTGTTAACTAAGGTGTCCTCGCAAATAATATTATTCGACAGAGTTGTAGGAGAGCAATGCATTAGAATGTTCCAGTTTTACTTTCAAAGTATCCATCCTTCTCCTGGAGGAAGATCAAATGATACATGATCTTGCTGAACAAGTCGACAGTATAAAAGGAATTGAGCTTCTGCAAGACTACTGAAATACATTTAGTGGGAAAATTTTGACAAATTATCTGCTGTGCTCAAATCTCATCTTATGCGTTTGTGTGCAAGGTGATGAAAAGTGAGGAAAAACTCTAGATTCTGCTGCAAATTCTCACTTGCAAAATTGAGGGATGATTGAGAGAGTAAACTGGTGGCCCAAATATCAGATTGTGGCATGGAATAAAGTGGAGATATCATGGTTTCGCTCGGTTGTCAGTAACTGGTGGAGGTAACGTGTCAGTACCTCTGTAGCTATTTGGACTCGCTCATGCTCATACGGCAACAAGATGGAAGAGATATTGAGAAAGGAAAACAGCAGGTTGGTCTTCAGAGACCTGTTCAACACAATACCGTGGTAAAGATGTGTCCACCGTGGCCCAAACCTGCTACAGGTTGGATTGCGGTCTCTGTCGATGGATCATTTCTTCAGGCTAATGGGACTGCGGGTATTGGTGTAGTCTTGCGTGATCATACAGGAGCAGTTTTAAAAGCAGCACAAGGCATATGAAGATTTAACTGAAGCATATGAAGCTGAGCTGAATGCTGTACATGTGGGCTTGCCGATGGCTATCCAGTCATGTGAGGCGCAAACTGATTGTGCGGCTGTTCTGAAGACTCCGAAAGAGGAAGGTCTGGACCGGTCACCGCACTAAAAAATCGTGATGGAGTTGAAACTGATGGTTAATGGTCCGAGGGAGCTTGTTCTCATGAAAGTAGATCGTCAACAAAATAAGGTTTTAGATTTGTTAGCTACACGTGCGAGGATGAGACATGTCAACCGTGTTTGGTCGGACTGTTTCCCTCGTTTTATTTCAGACTTTGTAGTTGCTGATTGTAACCTTATCCCTGAGTAATATAGCCCCCATCTTCTGCGCACATAGGACACCACCACACAATACTTTTGTGCCGAATTATGCTACATCATGTGCCACACCGTTTGCCACTAGCTGAACTATCTTCACTTTGCATCTTGGAATCCATTGAAGGAAGTTCTCAATTTGTTGAATAATAGGCCTGATGGCTTCTCTTGTAATTGTTTTTAGAACTGTACTGCAGTCACTTTGGCCCGCATGGTGGCTGCTTTGTGTGCTCTTTCTAGCCACGTGGCGGACTGCTTCTTTTGCTGTCAAACATCACCGAATTACATTCTAGGCTGAGACGATTACAAGTGTATATCTAACAACTGCTCCTAAGCATGCATTTTGCTGCTCTGCAATAAAGCTTGTACTCATTATGATCCAAAACTTCTCCATGCTCGAGGACCCTTTGCCAAATGCAGACCCCAAATCCACAATGATAAAGAGAAGATTTGGTTGGTAAGTGACAGATAGCATATTAAGTCGAAGGTTGTACACCGTTACAACTCGTGTTTTAATCCTTCTGTTCGCTAGGCTATTAGATCTGACATTCTGATATTATTCCAGCTCATGGTGATCTCCTGCCCCGGCCACCGAGGCTCCTGCTGCTCCGGACGCTGCGCCCCCTCTGCCACCCCCTCCGGACAAGCTACCGGCTGGCTTCACGCCGACGGTCGTCCCTGGGGACTCCATGGCCACCGTGGAGCAGGCTTGGGTTGAGGTCGGGGAACGGCGACGTCCAAGACCGGAGCAGGTGGCCGCTCCCCCTCCCAGGAAGGTGGCTGGGCTCCCACGCGCCTTCAAGCAGAGGACCTTCGGCCTCTGCTTTCGGTGCTTGGCTTCAGACCACTTCGTCGCAGACTGCCACGGCTCTATCCGGTGCTTGGGATGTGGCGTCTCCGGTCATCTCGAGCGGGATTGCAAGGCACCGCACCCTGCTGGTTCTGGCCCTCGCCACTGCCCCCGCACGCCTGCCGAGCCTCGTCAGCGACCTACCCCCTCCAGCGGAGCGTCTCCAGCCCAGCCTCTTCGACCTGGTCGCTCTTGGGCTTCGGTTGTTGCTCAGCCAGGTGGCTCTGCGGCTGATGGGGACGTGTCGGCGGCGGGCCCCGGTGGGCCTCCTGCTGTTTTGGGGTCGGTGCAGCCCCTTCTTGCAGCTCAGGCGGAGGCGATTACCGCTGAGCTGCAGGCCATGTTCGCTGCTCGTCTTGAGGTGCTATTCAAGCCTCTTCAAGACTTGGTCGCTGCTGCGGTTGCCAGCCAGGAGGTTCTTCCTGATGAGGTGATGAAGTCTGCCTTCGTGGAGGAAGCGACGATGCTGCGCTCTATGTTGCCGGAGATGGTCTCTTCTCAACTAGGCGAGTTGATCGAGCCGGTGCGTGTCATGTCGCAGTCCCTGCAGGGTTTGCTTGAGCAGCTTGGGAGCATGATGCAGCGAGCCGTGGTAGCATTGGAGGAGCCCGCTCTCGCGATGACCTGTGTGCAGGCGTCTTCGTCGCAGCTTGCGCTGGCTGTGTCGCCCTCAGCGCCGCCTCCGCAAGCCGTTTGCGCAGATGGGGGCAATGCTGTTTGCGCAGATGGAGGGATCGAGCGCTTTGGTTGCTACTCTCCCAGGAGTGTGAGCCTTTCAGCGTCGCCGCTTGCCCTGGACTCCACCCCCATGCCTATTGCTGCTTCGGAGCATGTCTCCCCGGTGATGCAGGGGCCCCCGTTGAAGGATCTTGGAGCGGAGATGACTTTGGCATTGGAGGAGTTGGGGGTTCTGATACCCCTAGCCCGGAGGAGAAGATCGCGAAGGTGATGGCTCAGTATGACGCGATTGAGCCACATGAGAAGACCTTGCCTTCTTTGATGATGGAGCTCTGCCGTGAGATTGCTGACATGCCCAAGGACAAGGAGCTTCGGTTGGAGCTTCCCTCTTTGGCCGAGAGACGAAGCATCCGGTTGGACAAGAAGAATAAAGATTGTGTCATTCCAGCAGCCAAGCGTGCCGAGTTTAGGCGGGCGGAGGCTTTTGGGGAAATCCCAAAACTCAAGAGCAAAAAGAAAGCCACCGACGAAGCCATCGAGAAGAAGATGCAAGTTTATTTGCGGTTGTACAAGAAGCAGCGCACACCGCAGGTTTTGGAGGCGGTTAGAGAGTTAGTGGTGAGTAATGCTTGATTTCTTCTGTGTAGAGGATGCACACCGGTGCATCTCTAGAGGTGGGAGGTTGTGTGTGTTTGGAGAGTGTCTCTTAGTTGGATATGAGGTGTGGCCTGTTAGTTTGGGTCTAGGTTTCCTTGTCTCAGGCACAGACGACATTACATGAGTAGAGTGTGCGGTTTTTTAACCGCGCTTTGTATAGTTTTTGGTCCGGTTTCCCTAATTAACTGGACCAATTCTTCTTCTTCTAATAATGCATAGCCAGAGCTCCTGCTATTTACCGTCAAAATTGACTAAAATAGGCATAGTGGACACGCTCTACCTTGTAATCATCTTTGATCGGTTCTTATTGCAGTTTGTAGCTCAGTTTCATATAATATCATGGTCATCTCATAGCTTCAGTTATATTTTAGAATTCATAGTCGCGTGAATGGGGAAAAATGTAGTTGATAAAGATGCTCACTATGGGAAGATTTTGTGTTGGTATAATATTTAGGATGGCTTTTAGAAGCATGCAGACGAAATCTGAATCTCCATATCTTCGGTTTATGTGAGTAAACTATTTTTTTATCTGATAACTGACTGAGTACCCCTCAAAGGATATTCGTTTAGGTTACTGATGATGTATTTTCCTCATCCTCTCTCTATCTCTCTCTGTATAGCCAGATTATGTTTGCAACAAACTGGGTTCAAAGTATGCTTTCTGTTCCTGTGGTGGAGCTGAAGGGTCCCCAAGTTTTCTATGAACTTACGTAGCATCTATGTATTCTCTGTAACACTTATTTATCCCGTGGTACTTTGCTACTCGTTGAGTAGTGTTGCAGAAACTATAGGAATCATCCATATAGATAGTAGAAATTATGTATAAAGGTTTTCTGAAACTTCTCAAAATCTATAATTATTTGATGTCATTTTTGTGGCGTTCGATTTGCCTGCAGTGAGTTGTTGTTTTCTGTAGAACTGTGTTTCGAGTTTCGAATCTATGTGGTACTAGTTGAATTTGGCGTGGCGTCACGCCACGCCTTTGGCGATTTTTTTTTCTGTAGAATATTTTTTTTGTTCAATAAAATGTTGGTTAAATTGTAAGGTTCAAACATTTTTTTATGAGTAGGTAGCATTTTTTTGTGTGAGCATTTTTGATAAATTTTGTATAATTTTCAAATATTTAGTAGGGTGAAGTGGTTGAACATGTTTGTATTTCGGCGGAAGTATTTATTTTAAATTAGGGAAGATGCATTAGAATTACTTCTAAGTAGTGACAACATTTGAATTCAAATTAGGGAAGGTGCATTTGAATTACTTGATAATAGTGACAACATTTGAATATTCGAAAAAAAAAATTAGTTGCGATGATATGCCATAAATAGTTGCGATGATATGCGATGAAATGTTTTATTTGAGTCTAAAATTGCAGGAAACGTGTTGTCTGAGCATTTACTAATTTCAACTCTACATAATTAGTGGAGGTGCATTTGGTTTGCTTCCAAATGTTGACCAATTTAAAATATTCAAACATGTTTGTTTTTTAGACGCAAATCATGCTTGTATTTTTCTCATAAGTAGTTGGCATTCATGTTCAAACATTTTTTTATGAATAGGTAGCATTTTTTGTGAGTATTTTTGATAAATTTTCTATAATGTCCAAATATTTAGTTGGGTGAAAATGGTTGAACATGTTTGTAATTCGGCGGGAGTATTTACTTTACCATATGCCGCACCCGCTGTATTTTAAAATGTCGCAATTTGTTGAGATTTGTCATCTATTCTGTTGTAAATTTCACTAAATTGTTTCTTTAAATTTGGACTAATTGGGAAATGTCAAAATCTGTTGGAATTTGCCGTCTATTTTCTCTAAATTGTCACTAATTTGGAAGTGTTCATTTTTTTTTAGTTTTCTGGCATAGGTAGGTTGTGTATTTTATGTACTTTGTTCATTAAATTGATTCTTTAAATTTGGACTAATTGGGAAATGTCAAAATCTGTTGGAATTTGTCGTTTATTTTCTCCAAATTTTCACTAATTTGGAAGTGTTCATTTTTTTTGTTTTTTTTTTAAGTTTTCTGCCATAAGTAGGTTGCATATTTTATGTACTTTGGAAATCTTGAAATTCATTCGAAATTGGTGTCCATTTTATCCAAATTTTCAAAAATTTAGAATATCTTTTTTTTGTGAGTATTCTTTTTTTTTAAATATATTGTGTAGGTTACTGAAGTCTTTAGTGTTTTGAAATGTTCAAACATATTTGTGCTTTGAAGTCAATATTTAATTTGAATTAGAAAATTCATCTGAATTTGATTCCTGTTTTCTTGGGGAATGTTTATTCGTATGGTGGAAAATTTTTGGCTAAATGGAAAATCTCTGAATATATTTTGTAAGTTGATATAAGTATGTAACGTTTTTTTTCTTTTAGCACTCTCGATATATTTTATGGAATGTCGGTATATTGACTTAAATGTCGGTCAAACTGGAATTTGCAAACATGCGTAATATGTTTATATTCTTTGTTCAGTGGAGTTTGTAAACATTTTTTAGATCAATAAGTTGAGGAAATACATTTTTTTTGACATTTGTTAGGTGCATTTGAAATTTAATTCATAATTAGGGGTTATGAATTTGTATTCTATGCAATTATTCATGTAATCAAGCATTTGTAGAAAAATTTACCTTGAACATATTTAGAGGAAGAGATTTTTTTTGTTTGAAATATTCTACATTTTTTTGGGATTTAAAAACAATTTTTTTTGTTGGTCGTAAGTAGCAAGTATTTATTTATTCTGATCGGTCAGTTATGTTATGTGGATTTTTTTTCAGGTGGATATGTTTGAATATACTGTTTTTTAAACATTTTTTATTTTATGCAAATTGTTTTAGTAAAATGGTCCTACTTGTTAGGAATGCAACATTTTTGTAAACATATATTTTTAAAAAGGATATCATTTACGTTAACTCCACAGGTAGAGTTTTTTTTTTTGAATTCAACTCCATATAGTTGGAGCATGTGTACCATATTTTTCGAATGGAAGACTTGAAGTTATTGATTTTATAGTATTTATCATTTTCTAGCAATATTCTGAGTAAGTGAGGCCCACCAAATGTAGTTACTATTTAGTTTTTTTTTTGTTTAACAATTTTGTGAAATTTGAAAATATGCTTTTAAATTACCTTCAAAATGGTGCCAAAACTTAAATATTACAAAAAAAACATTAACATAAGTATGTTTTTCCTGTCTCCTCGTATTTTTTTCCAGCGGATATATTCGGAGATATTGGTTTATAATTTGTTTAAATTTCAAAAATTGGTGAAAGTGGGAAGCTATTTTTTTTCCAAATGCCTAGACTTGGAAGCCGTTTCAAATTTTTGAAGTTTTCAATTTTTCTCTTCCTTTTCAAAATATGTTTTCCATTTTGCTATGAATATGTAGCATTTTTTTGTGCACATATTTTTTTTATGTATTTTCTTGAATATGCAAATATTTAGTTGTTTAAAATGTTTGGACATGCCTCTAAATGGTATTTTTTGCCATGTTTGAAAATTTTCCGACTCGGGACCAACATGTCATTTTTTTAGGTTAAAAAAATCGTTTCCCTGAGGAATCATTTTCCAAAATAGTTAGCAAATCGAATTATTCAAATGAGTTTGTATTTAAAGCTGAGGAATGTTCAGATTTGTCACGTTTTTTTTTCTGAGCATTTTGATGTATTTTAGCATTTTCGACATATTTAGCAAATTGAAATATTCAAATGAGTTTGTATTTAAAGCTAACTGTTCGAGTAAGATTATTGATAGTTGTTTAGCCATGCATGGAAATGTGTTAGCTGTAAAGTTTTTATTTTTCTGCAAATTTTGGTATATTATTTATGTTTTTCTGAAATACGCATTAAAATATATGAAATTTTCCAAATTCTGCCATTTGGAAAACCTAAAAAACCTGATAGGCGGGCCCCACAGTGACGTCATCGCGGGACGTCACCGAGCGACGGCGGATGCGGCCGCGGCCGCGCTGCCGAGCTCGCGCTTGATCAGGCGAGCGCGCGCGCCGGCCTGGAGCCGTGCGGAGCCGCCGGAGCAGAGGGAGGTCAGCCGGAGGGGCGGCGGCCCGGACCATTTGGTCGCCGGAGCGGTGGACAGCGACGAAATCTGTCGCCGTGGACGGCGACCATGGCGGCGACCGAGGCGGCGAAAATTCCGGCGTGGATACAGCGTTCTGGCGGCCGATCCGCCGCGAGAAGGTGGAGGAGACGGCGGCGAAGCGACCCTTCGCCGTCGATCTGAGCGGGGAGGCGTCCTGCGGCGGGGATACGCGGCGGCGGCGTCGGCGACCTCCGCGTCGCGCGTGAGGGAGAGAGGAAGGGGAGCGAGGGGAATGTGCGGGCGGTTTTGCGCAAAGGCCCCTGCCGTTTCGGCAATTTTTGTTCGGGTCCCTGCCTTAGGGAAGCTAAGGACTGCGGGTTCTATTTCCGGTTTTGCGAGGGTTTTTTTGCAAGTCGAACACGAACGCGTTCCCAGGCCGTCGGATCGTCGGCGGACGGCCGAGATCGCGCAACTGTAGTACTGTTCCTCCCAACAGTACCACGAGCGCTCTCAGGCCGGCAAAGGGTCTGTCTTTTATATATAGTACTAGTGGAATTTGGTGCGGCGTGCCGCCGCACCCTTGATGAGAAATCAAAATATGTTTAGTTTCTATTTATTGTGGGAGTAAAATGGTTTTTTGTTGAGTAATTGCATAAGGTATTGTTTGAAATGGAGGTTATGGTGCTTAATTGTTAAAACGGAGTGGAAACATTAAAACAACAGAAATAGCATTTAGGTAAGTAATTTAATAAATGTTTAAATAATCAGTCCTTACAATTAGTGTTACAACTTGTTGAATTCTTGCAAAGACAAACCAATATTTTTACTGATTAAGAACGAATTACAACGTCTTTACAACTTTATTACAACAAACTGAAATTCAAAAAGGGAATTTACAATAGTTTCCTAAACTAAAATGTCTTGTATTCATATTTCTTATTCTTGATAATCATTCTAATATTGTTTTTACTGCAAAGCAAAAGAAAAGCAAAAAACAAAAGAAAACAAATAAAAAGATGGGTTTAGGATTAGTATTACTCTCAGTCTAGCAATAAGATGTATTGCTATTTGCATCATTGAATTTAATTAGGCGTCTAAGTAGTATAGTATCTGTTCTTAAATCAGCACCTTTAGCCTCAAGACACCCTTATTGGCTGGATTGTCACACAAATCCACTCGGCATGCGAAAGAAATGTATACAACAGCACAACACCACCACCATAGCTGATAAGAGGTTGATGCTTTATTTCTCTAGCAAAATCAACTGCTACTTACACATGGAGTAGGGTGGTGTATATTTCCCTCAGATAGGCATAGAAGTGCTATGCTAGTTCATCACAGGGATTTAAAATGAAGCACAGCACCTGTTCTAAATAAATTTTGGGCCTCAGCCCGTGCATCATAGGCAGGGGAGGTAAGTCCACAAATCTGAGCAAAGGCACATAAGCAATTGCTGGTTGTTCACATCTGTTGGTAGCATAGGTCCAGCGCATGGATTGCTGGGCACAAATTCCACAGGGAAAAGCACCTCAAGCACAAGCCAGTGAACCAGAAAACTGGATTAGTGATGTCTACACACGCTTCTATTCTTGTAGACAGTGTTGGGCCTCCAAGAGCAGAGGTTTGTAGAACAGCAGCAAATTTCCCTTAAGTGAATCACCCAAGGTTTATCGAACTCAGGGAGGTAGAGGTCAAAGGTATCCCTCTCAAGCAACCCTGCAATCACAATACAAAAAGTCTCTTGTGTCCCCAACACACCCAATACACTTGTCAGATGTATAGGTGCACTAGTTCGGCAAAGAGATAGTGAAATACAAGTAATATGGATGATTATAAGTAGTAATTGCAATCTGAAATAAAAATGGCAGCAAGCAAACATGTAGCAGAACTTGTTGTAAACGGTGTTTCAATGCTTAGAAACAAGGCCTAGGGATCATACTTTCACCAGTGGTCACTCTCAACAATACAATCATAATTGAATATAAATATAATCACTTCAATATACTACTCCGAAGTATTCTCCGGCTGGATAACGAACACTAATTCATTGTGTAGGAATGCAAAAGCACGCCTCAAACATATATTCCCAGTACTAATGAATACCCCACACTGGACCATGAGCATTCATAGAAGGTACTAACACACCACAATTTCATAGAGACATCCAACTTAAATAATAAATCAGTGAACAAGTATCTTGTGAAATATAGCCTAAAGACCCACACGGTGCACACACTGTCACCTTTACACACGTGGGACAAGGAGTCTCCGGAGATCACATAAATAAAGCCCACTTGAGTAACATAACAACATCTAGATTGCAAAGCTCATGATCACATATAGATCACATCATGGGAGAGAGAGATATAGACCACATGGCTACCGGTACGGCCCTCAGCCCAGAGGGAGAACTACTCCCTCCTCATCATGGGAGTCAGCAACGGCGATGAAGATGGTGGTGGAGTCGATGGAGATGGCTCCGGGGGCACTTCCCTGTCCCGGCAGGGTGCCGGAACAGAGACTTCTGTCCCCCGAAACTTGTCGGCGATGGCGGCGGCGCTGCAGATGTTTTTTTGGAATATGACGGGGTCCGTCCAGGTTTTATGCGTCGGGGGCAATATATAGGCGAAAGGGCGGCGTCGGAGGGCTCCCGTGGGCCCCACACCACCTGGTGGCGCGACAGGCACGGGTCCCGCGCCACTCTATGGTGTGGCCGGCCCACGGCCCTTCAGGTCCTCTTCTTCGGGCTCCGTGTAGTCCATTGAATTATAAGACTGCTGCTTTTTGTCCCGTCCAATTCCGAGAATATTTCCTTAAGTACTTTTCTGAAACGGGAAAACAGCAGAAAACAGGAACTGGCACTGTGGCATCTTGTTAATAGGTTAGTTTCAGAAAATGCATAAAATGCTATAAGATGTAAACAAAACACGTAGCAAATAGTATGAAAACAAGCATGGATCATAAGAAATTATATATACGTTGGAGACGTATCAATTAGCTAAATATGAATACTTTTGTTCATCAACAGAAGCATAGGAGAGCATTAAAAAATTCCTTAGCTAAATTTATTAGCTTGCCTCTGTGTAACTCAAATAGAGGCATCACAGCATGCATAGCTGAAATTATTTAGTTGTAGAAATCATTTCACAGTTGCATAGAGCAGATCACAGTCGAGTTTAATTAGGCGTCTAAGTAGTATAGTATCTGTTCTTAGATCACCACCTTTAGCCTCAGAACACCCTTATTGGCTGGATTGTCACACAAATCCACTCGGCATGCGAAAGAAATGTATACAAACAACACAACACCACCACCACCATACCTGATAAGAGGTTGATGCTTTATTTCTCTACCAAAATGAACTGCTAGTTATACATGGAGTAGGGTGGTGTATATTTCTCTCAGATAGGCATAGAAGTGCTATGCTAGAACAGTGCACGGAGCGCGGAGAGGCTGGGATTTAAAATCAAGCACATCACCTGTTCTAAATAAATTTGGGCCTCAGCCTGTGCATCATAGGCAGGGGAGGTAAATCCACAAATCTGAGCAAAGGCACATAAGCAATTGTTGCTTGTTCAGTTCTGTTGGTAGCACAGGTCCATCACATGGATTGCTGGGCACAAATTCCACAGAGAAAAGCACCTCAAGCACAAGCCAGTGAACCAGGAATCGGGAGTAAGTATGAATACTTTTGTTCATCAACAAAAGCACAGGAGAGCATAAAAATTCGTTAGCTAAATTTATTAGCTTGCCTCTGTGTAACTCAAATAGAGGCATCACATCATGCATAGCTGAAATTATTTAGTTGTAGAAATCATTTCACAGTTGCATAGAGCAGATCACAATCGAGTTTATGTTCTTAGATCACCACCTTTAGCCTCAGAACACCCTCATTGGCTGGATTGTCACACAAATCCACTCGGCATGCGAAAGAAATGTATACAAACAGCACAACACCACCACCACCATACTGATAAGAGGTTGATGCTTTATTTCTCTAGCAAAATGAACTGCTAGTTACACATGGAGTAGGGTGGTGTATATTTCCCTCAGATAGGCACAGAAGTGCTATGCTAGTTCATCACAGGGATTTTAAATCAAGCACATCATCTGTTCTAAATAAATTTGGGCCTGAGCCCTGTGCATCATAGGCAGGGGAGGTAAATCCACAAATCTGAGCAAAGGCACATAAGCAGTTGTTGCTTTTTCACATCTGTTGGTAGCACAGGTCCAGCACATGGATTGCTGGGCACAAATTCCACAGGGAAAAGCACCTCAAGCACAAGCTAGTGAACCAGGAAACTGAATTAGGTAAGTATGAATACTTTTGTTCATCAACAGAAGCACAGGAAAGCATAAAAAAATTCCTTAGCTAGTGTCCGTGTAACTTAAATAGAGGCATAGCTATAGAAATCATTTCACACTTGCATAGAGCAGATCACAGCAGAGCACATCCAGTATTCATCACAGGAGCAGCAGAGGAACTCAACACTTAATAACAGAAATCCTAAAGTCAGAACTAAGTATCCATCATCACAGAGCAAGACACGAAGGTCAGGGGGGAGAAGAAGAGAGCTGAGGAGAGAGGGCTTACCAGCGCCCATGGCCATAGCTCCACGGCGACGGGGCAGTGCCCGTGTGGCCAGAGGAGAAGGGGCCACGGGGAGGCGCTCTTCATCAACACTACCATGGCGGCACAGGAGGAGCAATACAACGCAATGAGAAGCAGATGGAATGGAATAACTGCAAGAAGGAGACTGAATCGCTGACAAAGGAGCCCAAGCAAGTGAAGCAGCATCGCTTGAGACATCCATCTGAGCTAAATCAGCAGAACAACCATCAACAACAGAAGGTTCACCCAACAAAACAGCCCAAGGCGGCAAAAGGTCATCATCATAAGATTGCACGTACGGTATACTTTAAAATAAGCCTGATTCCAATCCCAATAAAGGCGAGGCAATAGGAGACAACCGAGAAGAGCATGGAAAAAATAAAAGGAAAAGTTCAGCATACGAACCATAACAATAAAACATCTATAAGGGCAGCATTGCATATATTGCTTTAAAAATGTAAGTGATAGGGGTAAGCACTCCTGACTCTTATCGCAATTAGAAGATAAAGATGAAGAACACATAGGAACTGTCTGCATAATGCACCATAATATAAATTTTTATAATATGAAGGAAAATATTGTCTATACGTTGAAAACAGCAGATCTTAAATATTCCCTTATAAAGCATCAGAGTTATCCCTATAATTCAAACATCAAGGCCTACTGAATTTTTACGTTTCATTTTCGCCACAACCCAGGACATTTATGTATTCTGTAAAGCAAAAAACTTATGCAAACGTAACCTCCTGGACAATCTTATAAGAATATCAAAAGACATACCAATGCTACAATTTCCCTTTTTGAAATGACTCTGAAAAATATACAGAGGGAAATAGAAATTGACTGGGTGATATAGCAAAACAATGTAAACAGATCGTTTGGCGGGGTGATAAAGCTCCAGATTCAGAATATCAAGTGAATGCCCCAGATTTGAACTGTGATTGATCCTTTCCTGCTAACCAAACTAATAACTCAACATCAGGAACACTAAAAGAATATATACATCAGACTGCAATTCCTATGCTTGAAGCACAACATGATTGATCACAACAGATTCATTAGTGCACATTTAATTTTACAAATGGAAATGGTAAGAATCTATTTTTTTTTTCAAAATGGATGTTTTATAAAAAATGTCTAGTTCTCATCAATGGAAGCACCTGAATGTATATCTTTTCTTGCATTTGAGAATCAGAGAGTTCAGGTGCAGATACTGTGGAAGGGAACTACACACTTGTGGAATTTGGACTCATTTCATTTTGGAAATTTACCTAATCATTTTTTTTCGATTATACAAATTTGTGTAATTTGGACGCATTTCATTTTGGAAATTTGCCTAATCATTTTTTTTATTTTTTTCTTTTTTTTCATTTCATTTTGGAAATTTGCCTATTGTGTGTGTGTGTTTTTTTCTTTTTTGTTTTTACAAATTCGTGGAATTTGGACTCATTTCATTTTGGAAATTTGCCTAATCATTTTTTTCGAATATAGTGATTATTTTTATTTGAGCATTTTTTTTGGAAGTTATTTGTATTTGTTAATTTATTTTAGAAGCAAGCCATAGTTAGAGTAAATGAATTTGTATTTTTTGTCAAAATATTTGTTTTCTTCGAAGATTCACCAATTTAAAATATATGGAAACAAAAAAGTTGCAAAAGTTTTTATTTTCTCCATGCAAGAATCTCTACAAAAGATACACCCTGTAATTAAAAAGTTGCAAAAGTTTTTGAATCAGGAAAAAAAATTATACAAAAAAAAATTGTAGTGACTATTGTGTGTGTGTGTGTGTGTGTTTTTTTTTTACAAATTCGTGGAATTTGGGCTCATTTCATTTTGGAAATTTACCTAATCATTTTTTCTTCGAATATACAAATTCGTGGAATTTGGACTCATTTCATTTTGGAAATTCGCCTAATCATTTTTTTTCGAATATAGTGATTATTTTTATTGAGCATTTTTTTTCGAAGTTATTTGTATTTGTATTTGAGTAAATTGAAAAGTTGCAAAAGTTTTTGAATCAGGAAAAATTATACAAAAAAAAAAACGACGCGGCAGCCCCAGCAGCCAGCCCGGCCCAGCCAATCTGGCCAGCCCAGGCCCGCTGGGACGTCACGGTGACGTCACCAGCGGCCGGACCCTGCCGCGGCCGCATCGACCACGCCGGCGTCGCACCACCGCGTGCTGGGACACGAGCGTGCGCGCGGCAGGCGCGCGTGGCCGCGGGGTGGCTGGAGGCGCCGTCGCCGCCACATTTTGGTCGCCGGAGCTTCGCCGGCGGCGTGCGCACGCGACGGAAGGCAGCGGGCGCGGCAGCGGCGATCCCGGTGACGGCGCGGCGTCCCGGCCGCTGATCTGCGGCGAGGACGGAGAGGATGCGGCGGCGGAGCTCCCCGCATGGTCGGATTCGTGCGGGGAGGGGCGTGGCGGCGGCGCGACGCGTCGGCGGCGGCGAGCTCCGGCCGCGCGGGAGAGAGAAGGGGAGGAGAGGGGAGGGGGGGATTATGCGGGTTGTTTTGCAAAAACGTCCGTGTATTTTTCGTTATTCACATTTAGGTCCCTCGTAGCGCGTTTTTGTGTACTGCGGGTTCTATTTTCGATCTTGTGAGGGCTTTTTTGCAAAAGCGTCGTCGACGCGTGCTGGGAGCCGTCGGATCGCTGGCGGACGGCTCAGATGAAGCAACACGCGGTACTGTTTCTCCCAACAGTGCGCGAGCGCTGAGAGGAGGCGAAAGGGTTCGTCTTTTATATATAGTATAGATAGATTAGTATTTTTACCTGGTAATACATCAGCAACACTCATTTTTGACCCATCTACAACTCATTTGCCTCTGTTGTTCATAATTTTGCATATACTTCTTGTGTCATACAGTCAGAATATGTATGTAGCAGCCAGGATGGTAGTTAGCTTCAACAGTTTTAGCGGTGGCACAAAGTGAGAGCAAGTTTCTTACATTCTTAAGGCATGTACAACGCTAGACTCTTAGTTAGGCGCTTACGCGATTAAACAAAATACTTACGAACGGGAAAAACCAATCAAGCGCTCAATCCTCCATCGCAAGGCGCAAACCCGAGCGCTAAACTCCTCCTGTTTTCTGCACGTCCGTACGTCCGCAAAACTGTTTGCTGTAGAGAAATAAGCGGAGCGTCCGACGCCTCTTGAAGCATCGACGCAAAGCTTATTCCCGAGATCGGCCGGGAATCAGGCCTAACGGTCAGGAAGATTATCCTAGCGCCCACGCTTAGCGCTTGCGTTGTACGTGCCCTTATGCCATTATACCTATAGTAACATAATTTGACTGTAACATGTGATTCAGCCTTCAAAAGGTGTGCCACAAGACTCAAGCACACCTTATGCTGTGTTTGGATGTATGAATTGGGGCTTGGAATTGGAATTCTGGAATTGTTGGACTGAATTCCGCTGTTTGGGCTGGTTATGGAATTGGGGCGTGGAAACGAAACCAAATTCCGAGCAGAGCCCCCGCACCTGTTCGCTCGGGCTGGATGTTTCCGAGGGTGCAAGCTCGGAAACGCACGGAATTGGTCTCCCGAAGCGTTACCCTCACACGCGACTCTCTCCCCTCGCTCGCGAACAGAAGCGGACGAGCTCATCCTCGAGCTGGCCCAACACATGGCGGCGCCGGCGGCCAGGTAATCCCTCCCTGCCTTACCCTCTCTCCCTTCCCGGCCGGACGTCGTACTCTCTCTCCCTTCCCGGCCACCTTCGAGCCCCACCCGTCTCTCCCGTGCCCCTCCCTGAAACCTAACCCTAGATCGACCGGGAACGACGGGATGGACGGCGGCGGGATGATTGGCGGCGGGATTGGTACGGCGACCACCCTCTCTCTCTCTCCCTGGGCGTTCCTCCTCCAAGCCCTGCCTCCTCTCTTGCCCTTACTGCCTTCTCTCCCTCCGACCCTGTCTCCCCCTTTGTCTTAGAGCTTCTTATTTTTCTATTTCAACTGCAGACTGTTACGACTCCTTGCCGCCGGCGACTTGGTCCGAGGAGCTCATGCTGGTCCAACTGCGATCGATCAAACAAGCTAGCTCATAAGTTGTAGTACTGGAAATCAAAGTACGTAATTACCAGCCAGTTAGAGATTCATGGAGATGGAGGTATGCATGAATGCACGGTGACTACTCACAGAATCCAGCTCAACTGATGAACGACGATGCTGATCGATCGAGACTCGAGAGCCTTTTGATGTAGTGGTTGATTTGCATCTAGCAGCGGTGATGATGGTGAAGACTATGTACTTTGTTGTTTATGAATTGTCCATTTGTAGCTATGTGTAAGAGATTTAAACTGATTTGGAAACTACCTATTTGTGCTATTTTTCGAGGCAAAATTATTATCCATGTTGTGTTGTTGATATTTCAAAACTATTTTGTACCATGCTTCATTTTTTTCATATTTATTTTTTCTTTTTTAAATATTCATGACATTATTTGGAATATTTTAATATTTTTATGTGTGTAAAAATAATATATACATATTCAAACATACAAAATACTATTTTCATACACCTACACAATGTTATATTGTCCAAACTCAACAAAACACCCAATTCCATGATTTGTACATCCAAACAGGAATTGAAATTGGGTGCTACCCTTTGATTCCGACTATAAATTCCATGTACAACCAAACAATAGAATTGGAATTGCAGCCCATTTCCTTTCCATCTTGGATTTGGAATTCGCAGTCCAATTCAATTCCGAGGCTCAATTCCTACATCCAAACACAGCATTAGTGTATTGCTCCCATTCAGAACATGATGTGAAAGATTATCATTTATACATTACTTGACTTAGTTCTTATAATAATGAAAAAGTGTGACAAATTGGCTTCAAGGCTGTAGTGATCCTACATTCCTACTGACCGAACGGTGATGGATAAATAGTGTATTGCTCCCATTCAGAACATGATGTGAAAAGATTATCATTTATACATTACTTGACTTAGTTCTTATAATAATGAAAAAGTGTGACAAATTGGCTTCAAGGCTGTAGTGATCCTACATTCCTACTGACCGAACGGTGATGGATAAATAGTGTATTGCTCCCATTCAGAACATGATGTGAAAAGATTATCATTTATACATTACTTGACTTGGTTCTTATATAATAATGAAAAAGATAGAGCCGACTCTCCCACGCGATAGAGAAAAACGGGCGCAGCAAGTTCTAGTACCACTAGGTTCCTTGTCGAAAATATTGTACAGTTAGGGACCCACTTTCACATCAATTTCAGCCCAGCACATAATTGCCATAATTCAGTCGCGTGATAAACACAGGGTCCAACTCGCGGAACAGACTTGCTTACATGTTCAGAGAGGCTCGTAGCTTTCTTAAATAGCAGTGCTGCCCGTGGTTCCTACTCCATGTAGATAACATAACCTAAAAGGTGCAGTATATACGTACGAGTTTTGCCTCCTTTTCCCTTGTTCGTTAGGTAGGATGGAGAAGCGGTAAGAGAGGGTGGAATGGGAGGCATGGGGAATTTGTGCTTGCGTTGCCTCGTGCTATCTTGCTCATCTCAAGTGTCTGCACTAGCTTGAATTTACTTGACAGCATGGATAAATAAGATGTCGTGAAGTGCCACCCCGGGAATGAAGGTCGTGGCTGCGCAAGATGTTGCCTAGTTGTAGTCTGTCACAGCACGGAGAGCCGCCGAGGGTTCCCGCAAGGACCATTACTCCACACATCTGAAAGGACGACTTGGGTCATGGCAACCTCGGCCACAGATCCCGAGTCCCGACGGTTGTGGCTACGCCTGTCCATGGTGAAGCGGTGGCGACAACTTGCAACGGAAGCGCGACGAAAAAACTGTAAGGAAAGCAGAAGCAATGGAACGTAAGTTCCATGCCATTTTCCTCAGCTCTCATCTGTTAATGAAACATATATGTCGTTGTTACCAGTTAGTAGTAGGTTTTCTTGATTGAGATCCGCGAGTTCCTGCATTTGTTCTTCTGTGATTTGTTCATCATAATCTGTCACCTCTTTCTCTTTCCCTCTCATTTATTCGCACCTTCACAGTCACCTCCCCTTCTAAGTACTGGTGTGTTGTCGACGATGTTTACGGACCATTGGGGCACTGCCGCCAGGTACTGCCTTTTTTGTCTTAGAGCTCCTTGATCATAGGTCTAGTGACAAATTGTTGACGACCAAATTCATTCGTGACAATCCCGCTCGTCTCTCAGGGATGAAATGTCGCTCGAGGATGACCACCTGCACGTTCGAGTACTTGACGTCGCGGCACTCAAAAGAGTCTGTGCCGACATGGTGTGCTAGCCTAATTTTAATTTTCAAATACGGCAAGGATGCTGGATTTACCGGCAGCACGAGACTTGCTTCTCGTGTTGGGGCTGTCTGACGATGCAAGGCGCGATGAGCTGCATGAGAGACACCTGCATGCTCATCGGCTATAGCTCTGAGACGACGACCCACCTGGAAGGTGCCATGGTGCCGCCCTTGTATGAGTCTGGCGGCATGTACGAACGATACAGCGGACTAGTTCGGAATGTATCATACATCAAAATTTGAATATGATTTTAACCCATGTTGACATTCTGCATAATTCGTTAGAATATGTCGGAATGTTAGGTCTATGTGATACGTCAAAATATGTAAAGATCGGAGTATATCATCCATGATATTGTCCGGCTGTCTTTTCACCATATGTTCAGTTCCATATCTTAGGTCTATGTGGTATGTTAAAATATGTAAAGAACTAGAATTTTAGAGTCTCAATCACCACCTCACACCTTTATCAACGGACGTCTATCCGGAAAACAGATTTCAAAGGTTCTAAAATGGGTAATCTAGACAATCTTACATTAATGAGGTAATTAGTGTCACAAATAGGTAACTAGGGTAAAAAGTGGAATTCACTCTTAAATAAATAATGGCAAAAGACTATCGTGTTCTTTTAAATTTGAAGGGGAGGGGTACCGAAGCACAGCTCACAAAGTAATTAGATATCAACTTAGCTGGAACACTACATTTGGTTTTGCAAGATTGAAATGTAGAATGGAAACACGAAGACATTCTAGAACTGAAATGTCACTTTTGCTTCGGTGGCCTCCCCCGGGCAAAAGTTTGGCTTACGGATGACCATGATTTGCCCATAATTTCTGATCGGACAATTTTAAAAAAAAACTTAGCCTCCTCAATTTTCTCCAAGGAGGAGGCCACTGAAGCAAGCTCCTGAAATATGGTCATCACTTATGAGTTATGACGCAACATATATCTGATGCTATCATGGCTCGTATGTAGTTTTCATCTGAATTAACAACCATCCGCAGAATTAAAATGGCAGAGCTTAGAATTATTGCTTCGTTGCAAGTTATAATTGGGACGCTATTTTCCACGTGCGTGAGATAAATATCCAGATCGACCAGTGGTCGGTGAAGAGCTGAAGTCCGATCATGTGCACGCCATCCTTAAGTAGCATCAGGATCGGTCGTTGGCTCTCATTCTGTGTACACTTCTCCCGAGACCTATAAACTGTGGCACAATTTTTACTCATTTTTCCTTACTCGTAGTTTAGGCCAAGGGAATATGAGCGCTGAGAAGGGGGTGATGAGAACTGAGTGGCACGACCGTACATGCCGTCGATCCTTCTGCGATGTCTACCGAAATGGGATGCATGGGGAATTGGGGCATCAGCAGCGTACTCGGTCGAAGCTGACAGAAGACCTGAGAATTGTTAATCGCACTCTGCTCCGTTTCAAAAAAAAGCCAGCTGTAGTAGGTTTAATCTTGTGGTGCAGCAATTTATCTCAGCTCAGCCTTTTTAGTACTCCGTTTCTCTATCGGTCATAGGTAGCTTGCACGGCCTCGCTATTTGTTCTCCGTTTCTGGAATGGCTCTTTTGGTTGCAGTATGTATGTAAGTAAGCTTGGGAGGACGGGGCAGTGGCCCAATGGTTGTGGGTGGGGTTGCACATCCCAACGACCGGAGTTCGAATCTCCGTCGGGACGAATTCATATTATTCTCACCAAGGAGCACTTCTTCTATAAAATTAAGCCCTGAGTGCTAGTGCCCATGGGTCTCATTTTTTTTTTGTAAGTAAGCTTGGCAATCCAGATGTATTCTTAAGGTAATTGTACGGGCATTGAAATTTGACTGCATCTCGTTTTTGTGACGCGTGTGCAACGGTGATAACAAAAACATCTCCGAACTAAAGAACTGACTTGAGACATCAACGCAATCACACGGTGCAATTCAAATGCAATAATGGATCACAACTTATTATTGGTTTGTAACAGTAGGCACCAAACAGAACGTATGAGTGCTACCCAGAGATGCGTTCTTTTGATATGAATGCTATACTAGACATGTTATATCATGACTTTTATCTCTTTTGTGACCATCGTCTTTTTCGCCCCTGTCATGCTCAAATCCAGACTCCGCCATGTGTGTAAATGTTTTCTTCTCTCAAGAAGCAAGCTACATCGTCATAATCTGACCTTATCAAAAGTAGCTGTCGTAAAAAGAAGTTGACTTTTATTATTATTTGTTTTTAGATTGATGGATATATAATTTCTCTCAAAAAGTACCTTACTTAATATGGAAATATCAATATATCAAGTTAATGTGCTTGTAATCTCTGACTATGAAAACATTCAGAGTGTACATATGAATACGGGATAACATGTGAAATTTCATAATAATAATATTTAAAACTCTTTGCGACCAACAAAATTAAAGGAAGATTTTCTTCGGTAAGGGGTGCTCTATTACTCAAAAAGTACTAATCATTACACCCGGGTTGTGCATAACAAAGATGCACACAACCGCAACAAACTGAGAAACTTATTAATAAGAAAAGAAGCGGAAAATAAGAAACAGTAAGAATTGTAATCAGCCTACGGCACTAGAGCGGCTCTCCGCAGATCACTCGGTCATCTATGTTGGATAAAAATATTACTCCTCGAGCCGTCAAACCATGTAGACATTTCCATCTTAGGTCCTCATTTTACAACCGTTGTAGAGGTGAATGTGAACAGACCAAACAGGTACACCGGTGGATGAGCTGCATAAGAGAAAAAATATAATTAAAAACCATGTCATTTCTACATAGCCAAAACGATCATATTATAGCAATCTCTACCACTCTAATAAGAATTATATTGTGATGAATTCCATATAACCAGTTGCAAAAAATATTTACAACACTGCATGACGGATACAAGTTAGAAGCCATATAGAACGAGCAAACTCTTGCACCGAAAGAATACACACTCTGTACTTGCATGCCTGTTGTGCTTTACAAGGTTGTCTTTATTAAGGATTAATTCTTTAGTAACATTTCATGCAACTACTTTAATTTTAAGTGTTATATTCATTCTCCATATTTTTATATTATCAACTGGCACGTTTGATTGGACATGCGCTCTATACATAAGTCTACAGAGAACTTCCCATTCTCATGCAGATTACACCGAAATTCATCACTAGCGTCAGTTGGATCAGGATCAGAACCAAGTTCCCAATTAGGACATTTCATGCTGCCAGCCTGAGACCAATTGAATCTCATCTGTAAGTCACATTTTCAGGAGATGACTCCAACATCAAAGCAATTGTATGGGGAGGGGTGTTGTCTAACTATTTATCCGCCCAAAATATCATCTCTCATCCATCCTAAATATTAAAAACGTCTAAAACAGAAGAAATGCTTCTTTGTTGTCATTAAACCAGCTAAAAAATCGAGTCTCTAGATTTCCAAAACACATGGGACATTTCCTTCCAGCCAATAAGTTTCTTATCGGAAGAGTTTGCCATATCGCATCTTCCGTGAGAATCATGAAAAGCCATTTACCGAGATGTTCTATGCTTTTGACATGAACGTCATGGATACAGTCCACTTGATGCTTAGGTCGGCAAACCATGTCCCATTTAGTCATTCGATATTTTATTTTCTCACTATCACCTTACCACCAGAAACTTGATCAGAAATAGTCCAATCTATGTATGTAAGATGCCTTTAAGAAACAGAAAGAAGGAAATCGTATAAAATACCATATTACTTAGCACCGAATTTATGAGAATTAGTCTTCCACCAAGAGATAATAATTTTCCTTTTCATCCGGTTAGCCTTTTTAGCAGATGGTTTTTGACATGCGTCTGTTTGGTGTTTATGAGTCTCCGAGAGTATTTTTGACATGCATATTATATTATGGAATAGTCTGTAGAATTTAAATGCCAGAGCTTAAAATTATTGCTTCGTTCGAAAAAAAATTGCGAACATGCAAATGCTTTACGCGTCGATTGCATTAGAAGAAGAGGACAAAGTCCAAATTACAGCGATTCGGACATCAAAAGATGCGGCAATACACAGCCCAATATCAGGGGTACAACCTCCGAAAGAGGGACACACACAACCATCCGCACGACAACAGCAAAGTGAGGAGGTGCCTCAACCTACAACCGCAACAACAACCGAAGGCTTCACCCAGCCTTACCTCTAGCCAAGAATGGCGAGGCGTTTGAGACTCCGAACAGCTGGACAACGCCATTGGCCGACACCTCCAAGGATGACCGCCACTCCAAGACTGCCTAGGCCAACGTACCTAACACCCATTTGCCTAGAGAGTCGGCAGGTGGTAGGCAGGACCCGGCTGGACTTGGTGTAACAATCATCCGGAGAGTGTTAGCGCCGGCAAACATCCCCGGAGGTCCGCACCCTATGCCATGATGTACTCCAGAGCAACGCATCGCCAGACTCCAATCGCCACATCGGGAACTCCACGCAGCCCAAGCAGCGCCTTCAAGTGGGGAACGGCGCGGAGACGCCGCCGCTGCCCGATCCGGCAAGCCGGACCTAGGGTTTCCCCCGGTGCTCGAGGAGGAAGTTGAACCAGGGTCATGCCAACGCCTCCAAGGAGGTAGCGGCACCCTCGGGTGTCGTCGTTGACAGCGTCGGCTATCGCCACACGAGGATTTCGCCCCGACCCATGAGAAGGACCCCCGAAAACCGCCGGAGCAGGGGCAGCCTGGAGACGGCAGAGCAGATCGCTTGGGGACGAAGCCTCGACAGTTGTTGTTGAAGGAGGGAGGCACCGTCTAGCGGGCCGGCCACCGCGAGCAGCTGCGCACGCTCGCCTCCGCGAGCAGAGCATGCTCCAGTGAGCAGCAGGCATGGGAGGCCACCGCCGCGAGCAGAGCCGACATCCGCACCGAGCAACAGCCGCCCGGGGTGCCAGGGACCCCGCTCAGCCCAGATCAGGCCCTGGGCAGCCCAGATCGGGCATGCGCCGTCGCTGTAGGGCCAGGCCGCCGGGATCTTCAGCTGCCACCCCACCCGGCAAGCACGGCCGGCGGGATCTTACGCAAGGCCACCATGCCGTCGAGGCCGCGCCGGCGCGCCCCCTCGCCGAGCACGCCACGCAACTCGGCCGCCACGACCCGCACCGTCGTCGTCGCCGCAACGAGAGGGGGAAGAGTAGGTCCCGTCGCCGCCGACACCGCGCAGGGTTTGCCCGGCGGCGCTTGCCGGCAGCAACGGGGGGAGGGGAGGCAGGGGTGGACTGGCGGCGGCTAGGGTGAAGAACTGCCCCGTTCAAAGTTATATTTGGCACTCTATTTTCCACGTGCGTGAGATAAATATCCAGACCAGTGGTCGGTGAAGAACTGAAGTCCGATCAGGTGCTCGCCATCCTTAAATAGCATCAGCACTGGTCGTTGGCTCTCACTCTGTGTACACTTCTCCCGAGACCTAAAAACTCTAGCACAATATTGCTCGTTTTTCCTTACTCGTAGTTTAGGCCAGGGGAATGAGCGCAGGGAAGGGTGGCACGACCACACATGCCGTCGATCCTTCTGCGATGTCTACCGAAATGGGATGCATGGGGAATTGGGGCATCAGCAGCGTACTCGGTCGAAGCTAAGTGGGCATGTCTACATTAAGCTCTTGATTGAAGACCTGAGAAATGTTAATAGTTAGCTGCTAGTTGTGGCTGTTCAACCTAGCTAGTCTAAGCTGCACTCTGTTTCGCTACAAAAAAGCCCTGCGGTAACAGGATTAATCTTGGTGCTCGAACACCTAACCCTAATATGTTCATGCCATGAGCGATACGTCAGGGTTCAGGTGGACAAGAAATTCCCACTCCTGACAAAGGAACCACCGGTTCGTAGGAAATATTTCGCACAAACCCCTCAACTTTTTATTTTTTATTTTATGGTCCATTTATATTCTACCTATTTTGCCGCACAAAAAACCTGTGCAGTAGCAGGATTAATCTTGTGTCGGAGAAATTTATCTCAGCTCGTCATTTTTACTAATTACTACTCCCATCCATTTTAAAATATAAGACACATTATTTTTATGCCGGTCTTGGATGCTGAACTTTGATCAATAATATATACTAAATTATATGGATCGAAAATATATAAATGGCACCGTCGGATTCGTCTTGCAAAATTCTTTCATTCCATATAACATTATACTAATTTCGTGAACATATTATAACTACAAATCATCTATTATATACTAAAAGCAAAATACATGAGTCTAAAATAGAGCCACCACATTAAGTCACATCATCTGAATTTTCGTGATAGTTAGATCTAAAATTTACGGCTAGGATTTAACAAAAAAATATTTGTTACGTAACATGTTTGACACAGTTAATATCCAGAATATAACGTGTTGGACCCTTTTTTTCAGCTTAATAATGTGTTGGATCTTTTTTTTAAGCCTAAAACGTGTTGGACCTGGACTCCTGTAATTAAGCAATCATCGTTGAAAAACCCCTCCCCTAGAACGATACGAATAGGTTCGTTCCTAAAACAATAATCGTGTATCCTAAAAAAATCTACACAATGGCTACCTTGGTGGAACGTGGTAGTTGTCAAAATAAATAAATAATAAACAGCCATGACGGTAGAACGTGATGGCAAGGCAAAGAAGGTAAAGAGCTGCTTGGACATGGAGCGTTTTGCATATAAGAAAAGAAAAGTGAAGTGGAACCTGGTCTGATCATTACCGTACGTTAATTGTATACAGATCAAGTACACGGAAATGAAAACTGTATTTTACTATCATCAGACCCACACATTCTGAAAACGTCTACAAAAGTTTAGAGTAGCTGAATTTTAAGGTTAATAAAGTCAACACAGTAGTCGCATTTTAGACTACAATGTCCGTCACATTGAAAAATATATTATCTTAATGATATATGATGGGTTAAATCACCACATATTTTCACGAGCGATGACACTGTCTCTCCACTAAAAGACGACAAGGTTTTGATAACATATGAATTGAGTATACAACCACTCTACTAACCATAATATAACATTTTGGTTCTCAAGATAACCACATTTCTAATTTAAGTACAAAACATGAAAGGAGAGATACCTACCTTTAACATAGACAATGTTGACATGACGTAAGCAAATGAGAAGAAAAAATAAAACAAGCTAATTCTCAGTATTTAAGGAGGATCGACCGTTTTCTTTCAGTCCATCATTTTTCTATGAAAGTTAACTAGGATCGAGTACTGTTCTAATATTTGTAAAAACTACAGTTATATTTACCGATTTAATAAAACTTACAAACAACACACATACGTATTTTGATAGATGACATAATGATCATCATCCACAAATTTAAGATGGTCAAAGATGTTACTCACATACGTGATATTTTATTTACCATAATATTTGTGATAGTTGTAGCATATCTTTGTTCCTTATCACATAAAGGAAACTAATGTGATACATGCATACTTCCCTGACTTTGGCTGACAATGTGTGAACATGTTAACAAATACTCTTAAAATAAAACAATTTATTTAAAGTTGCATGTTAATATACCAAAAATCTTCGAAGTTTCACTGTGACACTCATAGAGTCATACATCTCTAACTATGACTAACGATGTGTTTGTAAAAATGTTAACCAATACACTGTTTTTTTCCATCGTATTAATATACCAAAAAATCCTCAAAGTTTCACCATGAGGAAGACAATCATGTTTCTAAAATATAGGCACATTTTAAATAGAGTAAGTAAATGTGAGAGAAAAACATCAATATGTCTCACAGTTTAATGTGGCCCAACTATTAAGGAGGACAAATCATTTATCTTTTAGTTCATTTTCAAAGTTACCTAACCTTGCGTACTAATATAACATCATATAAAAACTTTAGTTATATTTACTGTTCTATTATCACTTACAAAAAGAAAACAAATGGGACAAAATAATTATTCGCCCAGGAATATAAGAGTGCGAAAAATGTCAATCACATCCGGGATATTTTGTTTAGCACAAAAGTTGCGATAGTTGTAAAGCACTTTTATTATCCTTATTACATAACATGAAACGATTTGGAATCCAGAAAATGATATTCCATTTACCAAACATTTTCAACCCACTAAACTGATGCCCTCGCATTTGGGAGGGCCCCCATACTAGTTGTTAAAGTTGTACGTAATTGACCAGCTAAATTTAAGGACACCTTATATTTTGGGACGGGGGGGGGGGGGGGGGGGGGGGGGGGGGGGACTTCAAAGTATCAGTCCCCTGGTGTTCCAAATAGACCTTTAGAGTTTTCATTATATATGTTTTTAGTTGCTCATTTCCCTCGATCATGTCGTGGCGAAGAGACTGAACAAATTTCTTCCCATGTCTGCCATTTTCCACATATTAAAAATATCTTATATTTGAAACTTTTTTAGGAATGAACTGAGTTTTCGAACGTTGATACCATTTTACCTCCTCTTCTCGCAGAAAACATGCTATATGTGTATTTGATTGAATTCTTAGTTCAATCGCTAACGTAAATTAGCACTTCAACTAGACAACAACAATGCCCACTTAACAATATTTTTGGAAGGACAATTAATCATAGTTTGCATTCAATTTTACAGATTTCAATCATAACATTTGTTATTATATATATTCACGTCATTTAAACTTCGAAGTGCCTCAGCCCGGTATGATGTGCACATCCATGCTCATACGTGACTTCCTACTCTTTTCTTCTTCTTTCCCTCCTCGGTTACTTCAAAATACACGGTTGCAGCAAAAGAAGTAAAAGGCAAAGCACCAGTCTCACACTCGCACACGCGAGCCGTGCGCATCGATGCTTAGCTTTACTTCTTTCTTTCTCTCGTGTCATGCCTCTCTCTTGCTTTACAGGTTAAGAAGATTCATGCCCATTTACGTGCCACGCGGACATGTCATGCATCGATCGGTGCGACTCTAATTTTTTATCAAACTATGTCATATCTCTGATGCAATTCGTAGATCCTTGACGAATATTTAATGGAAACCGCACAACAGGATTTACATAAGTACTAGTCACCACTGAGTTCAGTTACTTACACAGCAGAACAATCTGCTTAATTAGCTGCATACATGCTCGGAGAAAGAACAGCCAATTCGGCAGATTAGATAAATACTCATAAGCACACAAAAAAAGACAATTTTTTGACAATATCACCATAGATTCAAACGAAATCTCGAAAGAATATGCGATAGGTAGATTGATCAATCAACCTCGGTCAAAAAAATGACAGATTTCTTGCGAGGGAACATTCCAACTTTTGTACATTACCCCCCACTACCAAAATCCACATTGATGGAGAACTCATCTCGTGAGCCATCTTGTTCCCAATAGCAAAGGATCACATCTTATAACACCGCCTCCAACCCCTTCCAAACGGACCGGAGGAAGCAGAGAAGAGCAGCCATGGATGGTCGTCGTATCGCTGGCGCTAGTCCCTCCGGCGCGGCGCAATTGTCGTCTTTCCGGCACGCCTGAAAGCAGAGTTCTGTCAGACTTTGGAGGAGGCAACCAACCTGAACGTCAGTTCAGAGTGTTCATATAAACATAATGTGTACCTAGATGATTAGTAGTGCATTGCATCACTTTATTTGATTCAGAGTTATGGTCCTTTCATGGACTGATCTGTGAGAACCACAGACATATTCAGTTGAATTCTGATGACCTGGCAATTGTACAAACCATATTGCCCAATCATTTGGATGTCATATTTAATCTTAGTTTCCATAGCTAAACTATCAAAAGCAGGGCCGGGGTTTGGTTCTAGTAGTGGAATCTTATGTGCCTGTGATGGGACATAAGTATACAGCACTGATCCTCTTCCTGTCAGTAAAGTGACTTCAGAAATGGTTTTCGTAGCTTTGAGGCACACTTGCTTTTTGTTCTTTTTATTCTCCATGCCAAATGCCAAACCGTACCCAGAACTCTTTAGTAGAACAACTAACCGGAGTTTTGTCTGGTGTCTTGTGGGTCAGTGGTGAAGTCATTCTCTCCTTAAGGAGAAGGGGAAAGAAAAATATTTACTACAGTAGTTATTATGTTTATAAACCAATTCTTCAAAAAAATGTTTATAAACCAATTCTCAACTGTTTTGAAGGCATAGCTAGACACCTGTTGTTGTCACTACTCACTGCTGTATTGCGTGCCAACTGACAGACGACCAGAGTACTTGTACGTGTTCAGAACAAACAGAGAAACAAAGAGCAGAGTATTTTAGGTTGTGTCGTCTATTCAGTTGAATCGACCCACTTGCTCCATGTAAAACTTGCATCAGTTTAACCGACGCGAAACTATCTTCATCTTTTTGATAAATGTCTTTGAATTTTTTAAAGCTTTGCCCCTCAAAAAGGGATGCATGATAGTACAGGTAGAGAGCAAGAATGCATGCATTCATGCAAAGTAAAACGATAAGTGGATGCAAAACATGCATCAAACATTAAGCGATCAAGGTTACCTGTTGTGGATAGGGTCAGGCCCCTTGGGAATCCTCCTCTCGCTGCTCCTGTACGCGTCCTCGCCGGCTTGTCTGCCGCCCGGATACTGCACGGAGGAGCTTGTCGTCGTCGTCGCTCTGCCACCGGCTCTCACAGCAACACCACTCGACGTCGCCGCCATCACCACCAACAGAGAAGTGCACACGACGAGGAAGACGACCACCGCTACCCTGCAACACGCCAATGCCCCTACCGACCTATCCGGCCGTCTTCCCATATAGAGAGCGACCCTCCTCTTCTTCCCAGCTTTCTTCTCCGACCTCCTCTGCACTACCACACCAATGTTCTATTTTTCAAATCCACAGGGCAGGGCAGAGAATATAACGTTGCAGAGAGGTAGCAGAAGCAGAGGCGCCGGCCTCTATATGTACGTAGAAGGGAAAAGCAAAGGTAGGAGAAGATGGGGAATAGGGCAGAGTTGCATGATGACAGTGACAATGCCAAGGCTGGCTGGCAGGCGAGACGAATGATCTTATGCAAAGCGGCAGAGCACACGCGCAAGTGCAAGGCTCTTTAGATAATGCATGGCACACAAGCAAGTGCGTGTCTAGCTAATGGGCACTTAGATCGCGCGAAACGCGCCTTTTGACGTGCGTGACATGGAAGGGCCTGCTGCTGGGAATCTGTGATCCACATTCTCCTATCTATCTCCTCCTCATCCTCTTTAGCTTCCATTGATGCTCGCCGCTTTGCTTTTTTGGGAGATTCTTTGCTTTGTCTTGCTTCTTCGCCATGGCTTGGCTAGCTTTGCTCTTTGTTCTCTCTTCTATCTTCTTTGTGGGGGTGAAAGCAAATCCGGATGCCGCGCTTTTGTAGGACCATGCGTGGGGAGGGGAGCTGGAGCTGGTTCCGGAACGTGACATGCTTGATTTCGAGCTGCTCGCTTTGGAAGCCGATGGGGTCCGGCGCTGCACTCGCCTTGCCGGCTTCCTCTACCTAGATTGCTATCACGTCACCCTCCCGGATTCAGTTCCTGTCATCGGGTGCTGTGCTTTGTGACAAGCGGGCCCGCCCACAGCTGTATACACTAGTAGAAAATAGGGTTTCGGTTCGGAGCATTAGTCTCGGCTATATCGTGCGGCCACCTTTACTCCCGGTCCGAATGGGCTTTGCGCCAGGCTGCCGGAGGCTCCGGGACCTTTAGTCCCGGTCGTGTTACCACCCGGGACTAAAAGGTGTATCTGTATAAAAGGCACCCGACCCAGAAAATCCTGTCCTCTCGCCGCCGTCGCGCCGTCACGCCGCCGCCGTCGCCGTCTCCTTCGCCGTCACCGGCGCCGTCTCCCTCGACCGCACCGGTGAAATCCTATGTGAGATTTTTATTTTTTAGAATTTGTGTAGAATTGTTAGAATTTTGTGTAGAATTTCATGTAGAATTGATATAGTTTTTGTGTACAATTTTTTATAGAATTTTTGTTTACAAATTTGTGTAAAAACGTGTTATATTTGTGAACATAATAAGTAATAGAGTGATTAGGTTTGAAATTTATTAGCTTGATGATTTAATAGATGATTTAGGTGGGTTAGAAAATTAGTGTTACCAGAAAATTAGGTTAGAAAAGTAGTGTTAACAAAATTAGCAAAAATAGTGTTAGCAAAATTGGATTCAAAATTTAGTGTTAGCAGAAAATTGGGTTAAAAAATTGGTAAAGATTCCACGAGCTGTCAAATTAGAAGCCTTTAATAGGATTACATATGATGTCCGACATCATATGTAATTCCATTAGGGGTTTCTAATTTGACAGTTCCTGGAATCTTTCCCAATTCTGCTAACCCAATTAGGATAATTTTTATTAACACTAGTTTATTAACCTAATTTTTTGCTAACTTCAAGGATAATTTTTGCCATAATAATACTAGTTAGAAATTGGGTTAGAAAATTATTGTTACCAGAAAATTGGGTTAGAAAACTAGTGTTAACAAAAATTAGCAAAAAATAGTGTTAGCAAAAATTGGGTTCAAAAATTAGTGTTAGCAGAAAATAGATTATGTTTAGTTTCATAGGAATTTGTTTTCGCCGATGATGCGTCCTCATCTTCGACTCGTCCGCAACGACCAAGGACTGGGCTCCGGCGGGAATGTCCGGGACTGGGCTCCGCCGGGCTGGCACTGGGAGGTTCTACCTTCCGGGAGTCGTAGCTTGGTGAGGAATCAGGGTCCCGTCGTCGACCCGGAGCTTATTTGGTGGTGGTCATGTGGGCCACGATCGGTGCAGACGGAGCCGGCCCCCGAGGAGGTGGTACGTCGTCGTGTTAGGGAGGAGGACGACCACGTCCGTCGATATATGATTGCGTTGGAAACCAGGTTCTCTAATACCTGGCCGTTTCTTCAGGGATCTCAGTCGAGCTATGATCCTGTGATGGTTCCTTCTCTTTGGGTATTCACCACCCGTGGCTCAGGACCCGAGGGTCGACGCCCAGTTTGATTGGGCGAGTGGTAATATTCGAGATGTATAAGTGATATTATCTGATATTATTGCTTTATTATCTGGATTATTTGAGATGTATTAGGGTTAAATAAAAAAGCAATAAAATTGAAGCTGCAATTTTGTTCAGCCCAACGCGCGCTACCATTAGTGTTTTGTTGTGTTTATAGAATTAAAATAACTTACGAGTCTTTAAATCAATTACTAATTTTAGCATCGTGATTGCGTTTGATATATACTTATATAATAATGCAGATGCCCCGGCAATGGATGTACACTACTGACCGACGCTCGGGCGAGTTCATTAATGGCGTGCATGATTTTCTCCGTGTGGCTGATGCGAACAAGCGGAATGGTTTTGTATTCTGTCCATGTAGTGTCTGTAAGAATCAGAAGGATTACTCTGATTCAAAAATCCTTCACAGCCACCCTGTTTCGGTCCGATTTCATGCCCAGCTATAATTGTTGGACCAATCATAGAGACAGAGAGGGTTATTGACGTGGGTGTACCCTTCGGGTGCCCCACGGTTTGGCTACCCGGTGTTCAAACATCATCGTGGCCTGCGGAACAAGGCCGGAAGGAAGGCCCATACCGAAGGAAACAAGCCCAAGACTAGACAGAACCAAGGTCGGTTATGAGATGTAACCCTAGTCGGTAGAGGATTCCCAGGACCCAGCCTTACTATTTAAGGGCTGGGAGGGCTACCGGCTAGGGACACGCAAAAAACTAGCCACCAGAACCCTAGTGAGATCGCATCTCTCGATCTCGCCATTGTAACTCTACTGTAATCTCATCAATCAATACCAGACAAGCACGACGTAGGGTTTTTTACCTTCAGGGGCCTGAACCTGGGTAAATCTTGCTTGTCAGCCGACGGATTCACCAGCACCATCATCTTCTCCTCTTCTTTAAACCCAAGGATGACCTCCGAGGGATTTGGCGTGGTAACCCCACGTCAATTGGCGCCGTCTGTGGAAAAGACTGGTGTTGGATCTACGGATTCGGCAGCTTCATCATCGACAATCGGCGACTCGCCGGATCTGCAATCGCCGATCTTCTTCGGCTCCCTGGGATTCAGCCCACACTCGCCGGTCACGCGGCCGGCCTTCGCGGATCTACACTCAGGCGTGGACGTAAGCTTCGGCGAACTACGTTTCTTCGTCAACAAGTGGGGCACTCTCCGCCTCACGGACGCACCGCACCCTGCGGCAACAGCACCCGCTACTTCATCGACTGCCGCGGTAGAATCCGCCCCGTCATCGGCTGCATCGGCCTTCGCCGTGTCCTCCGACAACGAGCTTTTAGGCAATCCGCTCAAGGAGATCACGTCGTTCTCGACTACGACTACGCAATCTTTCGCGCGCACGACTGAATGGGCAGTCGTGCCCTATGCTTCATCGACTCCGTCATCGAACCCTTCGGACTTCGCCGACAGAAATCAAGTAAACTTCGAGTCCGTCTTTGGAGACGACTCGGGTCTGGAGGAAGTTCCGCGCATCCTCCCCATGCAGGTGTACATGACAGCACCCGCGGGACCACCCGCGGGACCAGCCGCAGGACCGGCCGTGGGGACGGCTATCATAACGGCAGCATCACCAAGCGCTCCACCCGAGCCACGCACATACCCGTTCACAGCTGCAGAACGGACGAACTCAACTGCACATCACCCAAGCTATGGGTGAAAAGGCGATAAAGGCCATAGCGGATGGCGCTCCGGCGGAGGATGCAACGGCTGAAGACCTGCAATGCTACTAGTACCTGCTATGGCAGGAAATCATCAAGCTAAAGGAGCAGGAGAGGGTCCTTGCGGAAAGAAGAATGCACGCTAGCCTGTCAAGCGCGCGACGGGCGGATTTATCCGTCCAATCATCGGGGCGATCTCAACCTTCTCGTCATTGGCCTCGCTACCTGCGTATGCCGGAGGGGGCAAGGACTACCGTCACCCGAAACTTGGAGGACTCCTTCATGTCCCTGGATGACGGCGGAATACCAATTCCCAAAACAGCTACCGGTGCCCTCATGTCGGTGGCCACGTACCTGCAAGCGACGCAACCACCGGAGGGCGACCCTCGGACGGCCTTGCACCGCCAGCAAATCAAGTTCGTCAGCATGGCGGGTGCGGAGATGATACCAGAGGAACCGCCACAACCAACCGCAGCCGCAGTGACTGCCAACAACGCGCCTCCACGGCGACAACAAAGCCCACGGCATGAACCGCGGATTTGGCGACCGCGCTACTCGCGATCAGGAGGATCGCATCGTGTGTGTAAACAACGAGCGTGCCGCTCATGACCGCGAAAACCGCGCAACTCGCGGACGAGAAGATCGATATCACATCACGGAAGGCGAGGACGCACGCAACGTCATCACGCAGAACAAGGTCAACAAGAACCGCACGAGGCGGGATGCACGCGACACGAGCAGCGACGATCCAGACTCCGAAGAAGACTTCGAACCTTGCGGAGCACTCTGCTTCAGTCGCCGTATCCGAGAGGCAAGGATGCCGAAGGGTTTCAGATTAACATCTGAGACCCCAAAGTATGATGGCCTACAAGAACCCTCCGCCTGGCTGGAGGACTACCTCACGGCAGTAACTTGCCAGAGAGGTTCCACATCTACGGCCATGCAATACATTCAGCTAATGCTCACAGTGTCTGCCCGAGCCTGGCTTAAAAGCCTGCCGCAGGGAGCATATACTTGCTGGGAAGATTTCGGCGAGGACTTCATCCGCAACTTCGCTGGCACATGCAAGCGACCTGCCTCGTTCGAAGAACTTCGAGCTTGCAAGCAGCGATCGGGCGAGACACTGCGCGAGTATATTCAGCGGTGGACCCTCCTCCGTAACTCGGCGGAGAGGATCTCAGAAGACAACGCGATATACGCATTCACCCGAGGTGTCTATCGACTCGAGCTGAAGGAGACGCTCGGAAGAATAAAGCCGAAGACCATCGCTCACCTCATGCAAATCGCTAATGAGTGGGCAGACGGAGAAGACTGTATACGCAACGAGCGCAACGATACACCCGTGGAGAACGGCGACCACAACCACTGGAGTCATCGCAACAGCGATCGCCGCCGCAAGCGGAAGTCGCGAGCATATGATGACAACGAAGGTGCAGAACTAGTGGCAGCGGGTTTTCCCGATAGCCGCGAGCAAAGAAACCGTGACAGCAGTCGCTATGAAAGCGACAGCCAAACAACCAGTTATAGGGACAACAAAAACATCAAGCAGGAGTGGCGATCACGCCATCCGCACAACGGACGAGTGTCGCGCCCTCCCCCTACCCTGCAAGGAGCTTGCAGGTTCCACATGTTCAGGGACGAGCATGGCAACCTCACGTCCCGCCACCTCTTGAAGGATTGCGAGGGCTTTCAAGAACTGCATGCGGAATACACACGCCTCCTCCAGCAGCAGGCGCAAATCGTATCAGGTGCGCCAGCCATCGGAGCGCCACCTGCCCCGGCTCTGCCCCCACCAGGACATATGGCGGAGGCTATCCAGCTCCAACCACGCGTTGAGTAACCCCAAGCAGGCGAAGATCCCTACCCGAACCCTGTCGGGCGCATGTTCATGATACAGAAGGGATGCCCTTCCAACCAGGACCAGAAGCTAATAACGAGGCAAGTGCACCTCGCCGTCAAATCACCACCGGCCCTGCCGGAGTACCTCAGGTGGTCTCACGCGAGCATCGTTTACTCTCGCGAGGACCACCCACCGCAAGTACCACGGCCAGGCCACGCAGCCCTCGTCCTCGACGCCCAGATCGACGGGTTCGTGATGAGTCGCGTCTTCATGGATGGCGGCATCAACATCATGTTCGCCGACATGCTGCGTGGGATGAACATACTAACAACCAACCTCGTGCCATCGGTCAACACCTTCCATGGAATCATGCTGGGGCGGCCGGTGTACCCCCTGGGCACGATAACGCTCGACGTCATCTTCGGCGAGCCAAAGAACTTCAGGAAGGAGAAAATAGAGTTCGAGGTGGTAGACTGGAAGTCGCAGTACCATGTCATCCTCGGGCGACCAGCTTATGCCAAATTCATGGCAGTACCACATTATGCCTACCTCAAGCTCAAGATGCTCACTCGATGTTAAGTGTAATTTATGAGTTATGCAAATGTAAATGTCCGTAGTTTTCACTGGATTTTGCTAAGTATTAAACCTGACAAGTCCCGAGTTGAAGTCATGGACTCATTAAATAGGGACGAAAAGCAGTGGAGCGACATGAAAGCAATGCTCCAGAAGTAATTTCAATCATTATCGCGTTATATCGGCCTCTTTCATTCATTTCATGATATCCAGTAATTAATAACTCCTTTGTTCATTTTCTTTGCCGAGCAGGTGTTGGACACGGTTCAAAAAGAAAGTACAAGCTCCATTCGAGGATGAGCTAACTTATAAAACGGTGAAAGGTTTGGAGCAGCCACAGGGGACTCATTTATGTGGATTCTACGTTTGCGAGTACATTCGGTCGATGACCAGTGAGCGGAAAGTTGATACGAACTTACTTCAAGTACGTAAACAATATTCATAATTTTATTTTATTACCATCAATTGTGTTCAGTTTCATTCAACTTATAGATATATATCCATATTTATCTCCTTCTTAAAGATCATGAATATACGGGAGAAGCTCCTACTAGACGAGCGCATATGAGGAATTCAAGAGAAATTGGCGGGATTTCTGTTGAAGGAGGTCATCGATAGCAAGGGAGAACATCATGCGAAGGACGATGAACTAATTTAGTGATCTCCATGTAATTAAACAGTTGTATATATCAAATTTTATATATGTATGCTCGCAAGATATCGAATATTATATATATGCATCAACGTGTGTACTGTGTGTATGTAGTAGCGTATAATATGTGTACGGAAACATGTTTCAAATTAAAATGAAACACAAATTGAAAAAAAACACAAAACCCTGCCGCGGCAGAGAAACAGCAGAAAACCTGCCGCGGCAGAGAAACAGCAAAAAGCCCTGCCGCGGCAGGACATGCTTTAGTCCCGGATCGTGTTACAACCCGGGACTAAAGGTCCTCCAGCCCGCAGCGTTGCGCGCGGCCTCGTGGACGGCCTTTTTGTCCCGGGTCGTGGCAAACCGGGACTAAAGGGGGGGGGCTCTAGTCCCGGTTGGCTAGTCCCGGATGGAAATTCGGGACTAAAGCCAGTTCCGACCCGGGACTAGAGGCTCGTTCTCCACTAGTGATACTGAGTAGCTACCTGTCCTATGTTGAAGAAGAAAAACCTATTAGCTTAGGGTGCATTGCTCGGATGTTTTTGAGACCTTTTGCATTTGTTGCCCTGGCTGGCCTGGTCCTGAAAAAACATGGCATGAGCCATGTTGTGCAGCTCGTTTGGCTGCCAACAATGTTCTGGCAGGCCCGTTTCGCTGCATGCAAATTTTGAAACCCACACAGTTTGGTTGCATGTCTGCCTAACTGAGATGCAAAGCTGCATGTTTGGTTACATGCTCCTAGCCTTGTGCTGTCACCACTTCCTCAAGTGGTGAGGTTACCCGCACAAGTTAGAACAGAATACAGACTAGCGCACATGACAATCATAGCACTAAAACAGACAAAGTTCTTAACACTGAAAGTTCATACCGATAAGATGATGACACTCATAGGCAAAGTTCATACAGAAGCTAACAGTCGTACGCAAGGCAAACTTCATGACCTCTCCACAAGCAGGTTCAAGGGATGTTCATCACACTTCTTGACAATCTGTGAGCCATCTGTGCTGAAGATGATCACTCGAAACACATTTGGCTGCAGCAATTTGAAAGTCAAGAAGTCGCCGATTCTGAGGTTGTGGCACATCGCAAATGTTGCCCATCCTTTGTCGATGGCTGCAGACCCATTGTGGTCGACGATGCTGACCCTCCAGTTGCAGCCAGTGTTCGTCTTCAGGACGATCTCCTTATGGAGGACTCCTAGATGATGACGGAAGGCTGGAGAAATTGGCAGCAAGACCAACCCAGGAGACCGGATAACCTTGCAGAAGTGGGTTGGACAGACCTCATCGTGGATGTGCCCGACGATGACCTTCCTCCTCTTGGAACCACTGCATTCTGCAATGTTCTTGCCCTTCGCTGACTGCAAAATAAATAGCAATGTTGTGTCAAAATTGTCTCATAGAAACACCTGTTGCACATATGTCATGCAAAACTATGAAAGCCAATGTGCAGATGAAGAACATATCAAGGAACCTCAGGTCTGCTGAACATTTGTGCAGCAGAAGATAACCAACCAAAACCAAGAAGAGGACATAATGAGTTATGTCCGCCTCTTAATTTTGGTGGTTGTCTTGTGCTGAAAGTGCTTGTACACACGATGGTGTCCATCAGATCATCACAAGAACAGGAAAAGTACACTCAAAAGATGATCTCTTAATACCTACTATCATGCACAAATAAGTTTCATTACTGCATAGCAAGAGATACTAAGAGACACCTCTCGAATGCATAGTAGCCTACTAGCCTCATACATGAAAGCCATCAATGGGCATAAAGAGTGCCTACAAGAACGTAGTGATAATACAAGCATTCTCCCTGCATGTACCCCTAGGTTCTGTAGACAGTCTCCTTGCAACTATCGTGGATAAGTTTAATCATCGGCCATAACGAAGAAAAGGAACACAATGTTTCAGATCGATTGTCGGCTTCAGTTAGCATCAATCAAGCTGAGTTTTTAGGGTTCGAACGACCGTGCCAAATCCAATGTGGACATGAAGGTTACCTTGCTTTCGGCACGGACAACCTAAACCCTAAGACACATTTGGTAGTGTTCATCATCGGCCCGCAAAAAAAACTCAAATCGAACCCTAGAACACTGATCGACCACTAAATCGACGCAGATCTATTGTGTCAACCTAGGCCGAAATATGTACCACAATCTACAGATCTAGGATATAAAGTAGCTCTTAAGGGGGGTACAACAAATTTACCGCCGTGGGTGAAGCCCTCGAGTAGTGCGACCGAAGAAGATCTAGCCGGCCGACCTAGAAGATCCTACCCCTCCGAGGATGCAGGCGGCGGAGCTGTGAGCGTGGCGGCGGCAGGGGAACCACCGACGAAGAGAGGACAGAGGAGAAAGGAGAGAGAGGAGAGAGGAGACTGGAGAGTGGAGTGAGTGGGGAAGATGGGCGGTGATGGGATTTATGGCGCGTGTTCTCGAAGGGATGCGG